>JAMYXO010005899.1:0-14627 GCA_033310375.1 Conus canariensis | reverse complement strand
AAAACGTCCTTTGAATGTAAAGTCACAGCACTCACAGTTACCTTTGCACATTACCACACCCCAAAAACCAAAACACCAACCCCAAACCCCACACACACCACACCCTCACGCATGCACCCACAACCCCCCCAACACAGCCCTTTCCCACCCAACCCCCACACCATTTTATTTTTTTGGGAACTGGGGGGAATATGGTAAATGTTGTTGATGAAAAAACAAAAAACCCGCTTTGACTTTTTTAAAGGGATGTCTTTTTTTTAGCTTTTATTAAACACTCTTTTTTCGGTTAATGGATTCGGTCTTTGTTTTTTGTGAACCCCCCATAACCCCCAAAACGCAAACTTCACTACAGTTTCTAAAAACCCAACTCCCCCGCAAATCATCCCTTCTGAATTGAAAACCCATTAAAATAAACCCCCAAAATTACTTCATCTAATGCTTTACACAAAAAAAAAATAAAAAACATTTTTGCCCGAATGATTTTTCTTCAACCTTTTTTTAACATTGGGGCCACTCCCCCCTAAAATAAACCTGACCCTTTTTATGTGGGCAAAAAGGTTGGAAATCTCAAATGATTAGCGGTTTTTAACTACGTTTGGCATCCGTGATTTTTCCCATCTGTGTTTTTATACCCCATTTTTTTTAAACCCTTTTTTCAGGTAGAGGGGAAGTGACCTTAAAAATAACAGGTCAATTTTTTAACGCTAATTTTGGTTTTTTTTTTTAGGGCTTTACCCCCCCAAGGGTTTAACTATCAGATCTTTTCGTTAATTTATTAATTTATCGTGTGATGGTTAGGATTTCGATATTTTTCCCAGTTTCCCTGGGTAAGCTTTTTTCTTTGTTGAAATGGAAAATTTTTGGTCAGTCAACTTCAATGTTTGCCATCGCATTTTTTTTTTTTTTTAAAAAACCAAAGGGTTTTTATGCAGAAAAATTGGCCTGGGCCCGATTTAAAAATCCAAAAAAAATTTGAATTGGGAATTGTGTCTTTTACGAACCAAAGAGCTGTTAAAGACGCGAACTTCCCCTTTTCAGAGGAAAGACGCCTCCATACCCCGGGGTTTCGGGTTTTGATTTGCTTTTTGGAAGAAGGCAATTTAGCCCTGCGCGCAAGGTTCAATTTGGCCCTTTTTTTTTTTTAAGTCTTCCAATTTCGTTAAGGGCAGTACTGGGGTGGTTTATTTTTAAACTAACCTTATCCCTGCTTCCTGTTTTTTTTAAAAAGTCCACATTTGACAGCCATCTGTTAAGGGGCTTTTGGTGTTTAATAAAAAGCATTATTTCCCCCTATCGCTTGGTGTAAATGCAAAAGGCGGTAAAAGAACTGTACTTTTTATACAATTTTGCGGGGCCGCCCTTTTTAAATTTTGGCTTTCTTTCAAAAAAAAACTGCCCCTTTTTTTTTGAAGGCCAAAAGTTGTTTTTTTCATTAAAAGTTTGAAATGTTTGTTGGTTTTTATTTTGTGCTCCGTTTTTTTTTTTTGCGCTTGGAGGGCAGGTCGTGAATTCGAACCTGCAGGGAACAAATTTTAAGGGGCCGCCAGTTGCATTTCTTTGGTCTACTGTGACCCCCCCCCCCCCCCACCCCACCCCCCTCCCCTTCCCATTTTTTCTTTCCCAATATCACCAACAAACACAAAAACCCCCCACACTTCCCCCAAAATTTTCCCCCATCCGGAACCCCTCAAGGGGGTTTAAAAAAAGAACTACCCCACAACGGGTCTTGTAAAAACCCCAACTTTGGGCCCAGAAAGGGAACACGTTTCCAACCCAGGTGGCTGGAGCTTTTTTTTTCCCCCCTTTTTTAACCCCTCCCCTTTAAAGCTTTTCCCTTCCCCTTTCCCTTCCCCCCCCCCCTCCCCCCCCCCCCCCCCCTTTCCCCCCAACACAACCCCCCCCCCCAGCCCCCCCACCCCCCCCCCCCCCCCCCCCCACAACACCCCAAAACCCCACAAAAAATTTTCTGTTTAAAAAAAAAATAATCAAAAAAAAAAAAATAAAAACAAATGGGGAATTTTTTTGAATTTGATGAAGGAATACTGTCAAATGTTTTGAATTTAAATAAAGGATGTAACAACTTATGTTGTAAAAGTTTGTTTGTTTAAAAGCATGTGAAACCCCGGGAGTTTCAAAACAAAATTTTGGGAAATTTTTTAAAATACAAAAAAAACAGACAATGGAATTGGGGGGGTTTTAATTCATGTAGATTCTGATTGTGTTTTCGGGGGATTGTGTTGCTGAAATGTTTTTGTCAATTAGTGAGTCTAACGTTCGTCGGGGGAGAAAAATAATTTGGTGAAACGGTGCACTTGTAACGCAGACAAGTCTATCAAAATTGTTATGCTGGCAAAAAAGGTAAATCTTTTTCAATGGAGAGAAAAATTAATCTTTTTTTTTTTTATTAATATTCTTTTTTTTAAAAACACACACACTTTTGTTTACACATATGTGACAACTGTAGTATTAAATCACAACATGCCAACTAACCAATCGTGAAATGGCTTCAAAAAGAAAATGATTAAAACGTGGGAAAATCCAGTGATTTACCAATTTTAAAGCCCTTTAAAAAGGGAGTCTAAAAGGAGGAAGTTTTTTTTGGGAAATAATTCAGACTGGCAAGAGGAAATTTTTTGCTAGAAAAAAAACAAAAAAAAAAAAGTTTGTAGTTTGGGGGTGGTTTGAAAAATTAAAAAAACAAAATTGCCTTATCCTGGGTTTTTGTGGTTCATTTTTATTTTCAAAAAAATATGTTTTTTGGGTAAATCTTTTAAAAGTAAAGCGGAATTTTGTTCCCGGGGGGGGGGGAAAAAAAAAATTGGTTTTATGGAAGGAGTTTTAGAGGGGTGGGATGGGGGGGGGGGTGGGGTTTTGCAAGAAAATGTTTTCTTTGTTTAAGTTTTCGTTTTTAATTTGTGATGGTTCCCCGAAAAAGGGTGGTTTTTGGGGGAGGGAAAAAAAAAAAATTTTTGGGGGGGGAAATTTTTTCTTTGGAAAAAAATTTGTGATTTTTTGGGAAATTAAAAAAAAGCTTTGGGAGTAATTTTTCTTTGGGTAAATTTAGTTTCTTTTGAAAAAAATTTTAAAACGGGGGGGGTTTAATGTGAGGGTTTTTTAAAACCCCTGGCGGTGGGGTTTCCCCCCCCTGGGGTTTGTGGGATCTTTCGGAAAAAAAATTTTTGGTTGCCCCCCCAAAAAAAAAAAAATTTTAAAAAAAAATTTTTGGGGGGGGGTTGTTTATGTTCTTGGGGCCAGAAAAAAAAAGGTTTTTCAAAAGGGGGTGGGGGCTCTTTAGGGGGGAAATTTTTGGGTAAAAAAAAAATTTTGGAAAGGGGGGGGGGGGGAATTTGGGGGGGGGGGGGGGGGGGGGGGGGGGAGGATAGGGGGGGGGGGGGGGTTTGGGGGGGGGGGGTAATCTTGTATATAAATAAACCAAAAAAAAAAAAACCCACCAACCCCTTAAAGTGTAAAAATTTGGGGGGTTTTTGGGTTTTAAAATGTAAAATTTAAAAATTTAGCATAAACAATAAAGTACGCTGAAAAAAAATTGATTTCAATTTCATGGTTTTTTAAAAACATTTAAAAACGTCAATCTTAAAAAAATTTCCTTTATGGGGAAAAAAAAATTTTTAAAAAAAAGAAAAAAAAGGGAAAAAAATTCCACCCCACCCCCTAAATGAAAAGGGCCTATTTTTCAATTTTGAAATTTTTTGCCATAAAATGGCAAAAAAAAAAAAAAAAAAGTGTTTGGATTTTTTGGGGGGTTTTTTTAAAGGACTTTTAAAACCAAAAAGTAACGTGTTTTTTATTCCCCGTTTTTCTTGGAGGGTTTTTGGCGGAATTGGACCCAAAACCCAATGATGTTTTATTGACAAAGTTTTTTTGATTAAAAGGTTTTTTTGCCCGCCCAGAACCCCCCCTTTTGGTTGGGGGGGTTAATCCATGGCGGTGTTCCCAGAAAAAGGTTTTTGAGTTTTATTGGGGGGGAAAAATTTAAATTTCCTTTTTTCCCTTTATTTCCCTTCTTATGAAAGTTTGTTTTTTTGGTTTTTAATGAAATTTCCCTTGGTTTAACCAATTCTTTTTTTTAATTTCTGGGGTGTTTGTTGTTTGAAACTTTTATCTTTTTTATTTTCCATTGATTCCTTTTTTTTTTTTTGGAAAAAGTTTCTTTTAAAATATTTGATTTTAAAAATTTTAATACAAATTTAAAAAATTAAATTTTTTTTTTTAAGTGTTTTTTCTTTTTTTTTTTTTTTCAGATGGGGGTCCTATTATTTTTGTTTTATTTTAAATTCCATTTTTTAAAATTCCCCCAAATTTTTAAATAAAAAGATAGTTTTTCCCTTTTTTGTGTTTTTTTTGTCTTTTTGGGGCACAGTTTTAGGGTCAAAAACCCTTTTTTGGGGGGGGGGAAATTAATTTTTGTAATTTGGGGGTTTATGTTTTAATTTTTTTTGGAATCTGGAAATCTGGTGTTTTTTTTTTATTGGGGTTTATTGGGGCCTTCTCATAGGTTTTGGGTATCTCCGGGGGATTTTGGTTTTAATGTTATTAATAATTTTGGGGGAGGGTTTAAATTTATTCATTTTTTTAAGGGTGGATATATTTTTGGGTTTTATGGTTTGGTTTCTTTATATGGTGGATAATCATGCTATATATTTTATATATATATGGGGGGTTTTGGTGGTTTTTTGGGGGGTAATAGGGGTAATTTTTTATGTTTTTTGGATATTTTTGGAATAATGCATAGGGGATAAGGGATTAGGATAATTTTTAATTTTTTTTTTTTTTTACGATATTTTGGGGGAAAAGGGGGGGAAACTAGTTTGTACTCTAAAAAATTATGGTGAATAATGGTTTGGTAATCCCCTTTTTTAAAATTATGGGTGGTTTAAGTGGTGCAAATATTAAACATAAACCATGGAAAAATAAAAGGGATCCCATTTAAAACTTTCCCTTTTAGTAAGTTACGGCACTGGGGGAAAAATGTGCAAATGAAAATTTTATAAACAGGGAACAAAACTCTATTTTGGTAAACCCGTAAAAGAAAAACTGATAGGGAAATTTGGATTTTTTTGGGGTTTAAATAACTAATTTGGAAAAAATTAAACTTTTCTTTATGGTTTTGGCATCTCTTTAAAACCCCAAAACCAAATTTTTAAAGGGTAGGAATTTTATAATTTATGGAAAAAGATATTTCATTAGGTTGGACTTTTTTAAAAAGGGTGATTGTGGGAAATTTAAATGCATGGATCAATTTTGGTAGTGGGGACAGACATTTTGTTTCATAAAAGGGATGGGGCCCCACCAGACTAAAAAGCGACCAACCTGGCCAGCACAAGAAAGGGATGTTGATACATGAGAAAATATTTATTTGTTTGATGAATGCTTTCCCCGCAGGGCAAATGAACAAAACTCATTAGACAGCGTAAAAGAAATGTATTAAAAAAAAAATTTTCAATGGTTCTCAATGGTTGTAAAAATCTGAAGAAAAAAAAAAGGAAAAAAGAAAAAATTGTAAATTGATAAGAACTGACAAGTGCGATGCCATGAACATGCGGCGCGTGCCAACACAAACCACACCACACACACACATTTTCATTCAAAATCAAAAATCCTCAAAACTCCCCCTCTTCCCCTCATCTTCTTCGCCCTTGGGTGCTGGGAGGGGTGTTTTCCCCATCTCCTTTGGGGGCCCGGGTGGAGTTCCCCCTTTGCTTTGGGGATGCGGGGGGGAGTGCCAGCTCCGCTTTTGGGAGTGCGGGGGGGAGCCTCCCCCCCTTTCCCTTTTTGGGGAGTGCGTGGAGGTGTTCCAGTTTCACTTTGTTCTCCTCCCCTTCTTTTCCCTTGCTGCTGATTTGGGGGTCTGGGGGGGGGGCAGTCCCCCTCGTGTTTTGATGATGATGATGATTTTAACTAAAATGACTGATAACGATACAACAGAGCAGATTGTCATGATGATGAAAAGAGCCCAAGCAAAAATAAAAACCACCAAAATATGCCTAAAAAATTCTTTAAAATCTAGTTCCAAAAAAAAAAAAACCCAAGAAAAAAAGATTAAAGGGGAAGTATATAATGCAGTAGGGTTCTCTTTTTGCATATTTCTCTCCTTCTTTAAAATCTTCATGCTCAAAAAATACTTTTGTATTATTCTTCAAAAACAACCAACCACACAAAACCACACTTACACACACCACACACACACACACACAAGCATACTCACACACCACATGCACAACACACACACACACAAAACACACACATACACAACACACACACCCACACAACACCAAAAACCACACGCATATCCCACCACACATTTTCCCAGACACCAGAACACACTCAAAAAGACGTCACCTTCCCTCCCGGGGGGTTCTTATTTTCTTTTTCCGTCCCCCCTTCCTCTGCCTTTTCTTCTTTCCCGTCTTGGTCTGTGCCTGTTCTACTTCCCCTCAGTTGTCCCTTGGCGGGTGGGTCGGCTGGTGGGTCGCTGGGCTGATGCCTCCCTTTGCAGAAGCTTGGTCCGTTCCACCCTGTCAGCGTGCACAAGAGCAGAACAAAAAATGTCAGGACGTCGCTAAACAGCAGCGAGTTTGGTTGCATGTCAACCTGTCTATCCCCTTCTCACTTTAACCAGATTTTATTTAAAATTTTGCTTTCAGAGCGATAGGAACACATCCCCTCGCTTAGCCATAGCGATCACAGGAAAAGGGAAAAACACAAACAAAACAACACCCGATGGCCTTTTCCCCCCTCAGCAAGGATGGCCGATCAGTCTCTGTTGGTGGTAATATGTGGATAAAATTTTTTAAAACCTTTTGCAATATCGGTTTCAAAAATAGACCCCATCTATTTCATGCTACAATTTTTTTTAAGGACTTGTAAGAAAAATATGTTTTTGACTGTAAAACGTAAGTAACTGACTTGACGTTCACATTTTGTGGGGAAACCACGTGGCCTGACGGTTTCGGTTTCCCAAGCTGTTTTTAAATTGTAGATGTCACAATTACACCCTTATTGGCAGTTTGGCAAAGCAGTTTTTTGCAGCAAATTCTGCAGCAGAAAGAACAGCAACCCCCCAGAAAAATTGGAGATGAAAAGAGGCAAACTTGAAGGCAAAAAGGAAAAAATAAGTCACGAAAATCCATCAATGTGAATCTCGGTTTCAGTTGGGGCCCAAAGAGAGAGAGAGGAAAGAGATGATCTCTCATTGAGTGTCGACTACAACTGTCTTTCCACTTTTAAACCTACATCCCCCAATCCCTCAAAAACTTGAATTCCCACCGGAAGAGAAAAACATACCCACTGGTGATAAATATGATTTTACTCCCCAGAAAAAAAACAAACAAACGAATAAAGAACAGCTGTCCCTGCATATGAGACTGTCAATTAAAAAACGCAACTCCCCTCCTCTTTGAGTCAGAAGTTATAAGTGCACAACTCCATAATACATTAACACACACCACCCCACACCATTTTCCCCAAACACACCACCAAAAACAACCCCAAAATTCACACACACAAAACACACAGATAAGACAGACAGGAGAGCTCCAATATCAAAGAATTCACTGAAAACAACATGAAACTAGGGTTTGCCTTCCTCCAGTGCCTCAGCCCCCCCCCTGAATGGCCGGGTGAAGTCCCTTCTAACAGGCGGGCCCCCGGACCCCTCTTCGGAAGTTGATGGACCTTTTCAATGACTGACCTGGTGAAACCCATAGGAAAAAGGTGACCATGTTCAAAAAAACATTTTTTGACACATGTCAATAAACGTCCTTGAACCCGGGTCAAACTACCCCCGGGAAGCCCCTCAGTCCGATATTAATTACACATAATTGCCCCTAGTTAAAACAAAAATTTTCGGGTCCATAGTCACACTAAATGCCCTTGATCCAAGGTCAAATACCCCGATTTCAGCCCAAGTTCAAAAAAAAAAAAAAAAAAGAAAATTTCAGCCAAGTTCAATAAAAAATTTTTTTTAATTTCTCTTGACCCTTTTAATAAGTTTTGTCCAGGTCAAACTAAAAAATTTTTGACATTAGTTCAAAACAAAAAAAATTTTTAACCCATAGTCACGCTAAATACATTGATAAAGGGCAAAAATAAATAAAATTTTACCCCTGTTCAAAAAAAACTCTCTGACCCCAATCAAACAAAATGTCTTGATTCAAAGTTAAAAAAAAAACGCCTCGGTATCCCTTCTAACCATTTTCTGAAGTGGCTGTATTTTCTTTTTTTTTATGTAATGTGTTATGGGGGGTCTAAAAAATTAAACCATAGACATGCTTCTTCTCTCTGTCTTGTCTCTGTCTTCACACAACACAACCACACCACCCCCACACACCGTGAAACATTCTTTTCTTTTTGCCTTACTAAAAATCCAAATTGGGAAATACTTTTTAAACGTAACAGTCGTGGTGAGCGAACAGAAGGTTTACGTTTTATTTTTCTTTTTGTTTGTTTGTTTGTTTTTTTGTTTTTTTCTTTGTTAAGTGGATATTTTTTTTTGGTTATGTTGTAGAAAGTTAATTTTTTGACTGTTGTGTTAAATTTTTTCCAAGCCTCGATTATGTTGGGTTTTTTTTTTTTTTTTTTTTATTTTTCTAATATCCGTAAAATGGAAAAAGTAAAACAAAACAACAACAAAAACAAACACAAAAACACACTCCCCTTTGAGAACATCCACAGAGTCAATGACAAGGGGGACAACTCTCTCCCGCAGACAGTTGGGCCCGTGCACCGTAAAAATCACTCGAGGAAGTTTGGTGGTAAGGACCCTTGGTGGGAACCCGCCGCCATCGCACAGCCTCCGGATGGCACCGGCGGCGTTTTGGAATCAAAAGATCTGCTGGACCTCTGTCTTCCCACGCAGAAACTGTGGGACAGTAATTTTGTTGGGGGTGTTTTTGAATTTTTTATTGCATAAAACAGATTAAAAAACATGTGTTTGTTGAATATCAATCAAACAATCAGCTTTGAAAGTAAAAAAAAAAAAAAAAATCCCGGTTTTGGTTTCCCAAAAAAAAAATTTTCGTGGCGGTTCATCTGGGACGAATGTTTGGGTTTTTGACGATTTATGTCAGTTTAAAGTGATGTTAAAGTCTTGTAAACAAACACCCCCCCCCCCCCCCCCCCCCCCCCCCCCCAAAACCCCCCTAAAACCCCCCCCCCCCCCCCCCCCCCCCCCCCCCCCCCCCCCCCCCCCCCCCAAAAACTTTCCCTTGGGCCCCTTTCCAGCTTTTTATTCCCGAACTTTTTTTCCTTTTGTTTTTTGTGAAATTGGGTTTTTCAAACCCCGGAGGTTTTCCGCAGTGGGAAATTCCAGGTTTCTGAAACATCACCCACTGGGGCCTGCCAGCCTTTTTTTCACCTTTTGTTCCTGCTCTTTTTGCAGGTTTCAAAAGGCGGGGGAAATTATTGGTTGAAACCTTTTCAACTTGATGAATTAAAAGCCCTTTGCCCTTCCCGGGTTTTTTGGGTTGTTATTTTTTGTTTTTTTTGGGGTTTTCTTTTTCCCTTGATTTTGTTCTTTTTAGGGATTTTTTTTTCCCAAATTTTTTTGGGGTTTCTTGCAAAAAAATTTATGTTTCATTGAATTTTTTTTCCCCGCAAAGATTTCTTTCTTTGTTGCTGCCCCTATTTTCATCCATCTCTGCCTTGCTTTTCTTATATTCTCTTCATTTTCGTTTTTTCCTTTTTTCCATGGCAAAAATTTTTAAAGTGGTTATGTCGAACAAAACAAATTTGTGTATTTATCAGTGTTAGAAAAAAAAATTACAAACATTTTGAAATCTAAATTAAATATGATATTTCCCTGGTCCGTTTTTTAGCAAAAAGGAGTTTTTTTCGTTCAGCATTTTTTCAAACTTTGCATTAAAAAGTAGATAAGGTGCATACTTTGCGCTTGGATTCCCGCGTGTTTTTTGTGTTGTGCGTTGTCACGGCCTGTGTGTCTCCTCCACCTTTGATGCGTGGGTTTTACTTTGTGAGATCTACGGTTTTGGTAAACCCGTTTTTATTTAAAAAAATAATCATGACTTGGTCCCTATCGTACGTGTACCTTTCTGTGATAAAAATAAAAATGATTGGCTCAGCATTAAATTGTGGTACCTGTCATAACAAGAATCAGACTTTTACTCCTTTTTCAACAGTGATACCTGTCATAGTGTAACAAAAGTATGCATGGCTCAGTATCATCAGTGATACCTGTATAGTGTAAAAACAAAAATAATTGGTTCGTCATATGTGGTACCGTCGGGAAAAGCAATAAACATGACTTGCCCGTTTGTAAGAATCCTGTCGTAATAAACAAAGTTTTAAAAAATTTTGGGAAAAAATTTATACATGTACCTGCCAAAAAGATAATATAACAGAATTGGTCGATCACACGTTGGTATTTAGAGCTTAATCTAGGATTTTTTAAAAAGGGGGGGAGTCCCCCCCCCATATAAAAAAAAGGGGGGACTCCCCCCCCCCCCCCCCCCCCCCCCCCCCCCCCCCCCCCCCCCCCCCCCCCCCCCCCCCCCCCCCCCCCCCCCCCCCTCTCTCCAGGGCCCTTTTTCAGCCAAACGTCTTGAAATGGTTTCCCTTGCATGGGACTTTTTCGGGCTGCTTCTCCGAGCTTTTGGATGTTGTGCGGTTTCTTCATGATCTTTCCCCCCTCGCAAAGGCACAGAATCTTTTTTTTCACGTTTCCTCCCCGAAAATCGAAAGTCGAAAGGGTGGGGAAAGCTTTATTTTGGAAAATTCCAATATGGCCCTTAAACTCTGCAACTTTCGTCAGTGATCGAGATGGAGGAGAGATGCCGCCCCATTGGTTGATTTTACTAACAGCCAATGAAATATCAAGAAAAAATTCGTTCCCGTCAGTCCAGTTTCAGTTTTTTAAGCGGGCAACAATGAGCGCCCGCAATGACCAGGTAAAAACCGGCGGGCAGTCCTGAATGTGGGGAGGGCTGCCCCCGGTTAAGACTCGAAATTGTGGGGAAGGAACGATTTTTTGGGGGATTGTACCATTCCCGGCACTAGATTAAACTCTGTAGTTTTTGTATTATTTAAAAGAAAACTGACTTTGTCAGCATCATTTCGTGGACCCGTTATAATTTAAAATGATAATTTTGGATTGCATCGAAACCCCGTACCTGTATAATGATAACAGTAACCAACTCTGCTCAGATTGTAAATGATAACTGTCATAATTCGACAATCAATGACAATAAAGAGACTGGGCCAAGCATATGCAGTGGTTCTTCTCATCACAATTAATCAAAAGATGAAAACATGCCCTTGGCAAAGCCCCATACAGTGGAATTTTTTTATAATGGTAAATTAAAGAAACCTGGGTTTTGCACTACACAGTGATACCTGTCATATTTTGACTTCCTTGTCTCGCACAGTGGTACCTGTCTAAAGATTTCAGTTATCTGACTTGGCTTCACATCACAACTTTGGACCTGTCTCAATTGCAAGAAAAATCATTAAAAATTTTAAACAGTGCGTTCTTGACCAACAACTTTTCTTGCCGCATGGGCAAAAAACACTTCATTTTTAGAGATTTTAAACGTTAATTTGACATACAGTGAGCAAGAAAACCATGTCCCACTGAATTTGTCAAAAGACTGTTAGCATTGAGTGCATGTATAGCATTGCTCACAACAGGTAAAAAAACTTTGGTTGTTTGGAACGAAAAAGTATTTTTTTACGTTTAAAAAAACAAAAATCAAAAAAAATATTCAAAGAGAATTTTCTTCTTCTTCATCATGAGATGATGAAGCTACCGGGTTTGACATCCCCCCTCAAACCACAACCCACCCACCCCGACGACCCCCCGGACCCCCGCGACAGAGGGACCCAGGTGAGGGGCCCCTCTTGCGTTCCCCTGGCTTCGGGGTCAAAGGTTTGGGTTCTTGGGTCGGTTCCCACCGGGCCAGGGTGGCCTGGGTAGCTGCGGTGTCGTCAAAAGGGCATCAGCTCTTCATCGATTTAAAACCCGCCCCTCAACAATTATGTTTATTTTTTTTATAATGATGAAAGAAAGCCACCTGTGTTGTTATGTTTTTTTTTTTAAATTTTCAGAGTTTTTTGTTGCTTGTTGTTGGACTGATTTTTTTTGAGTTTTTCCATTTCTCCATAATTTGAAAGTACCCTCTTCCAAAAATAGGGGATGTGTCCAGATAAAAAAAATGCAGACAAGCATCCTCCTACACCCAAAACATTTGCCTTTGCACACATCCCTTTCTCTCTTCTGTTTGTCTATTGTGTGTGGGTTTTTGTCGTCTTCTTCTCTCTTCTTCTCTCTTCTCCATCTTTTCATACACACACACACCACACACACAAAACACATATTACCACCTGTAGATTTGCCATTTGACGTTTGGCACCCTTTTTGCCAGGTGAGGTCAGCAGAGGGAGCTTTACTGAAAACAATTAAAGAATTTAGAAATTTAAATTCCCTTGGAAAAAGAAATCACGCCAATGTATCATTCACTAAAAAGAATATGTGAACACAAAATTAAGAAAGAAACAAAAAAAAGTGAAAAATTTGGGTTATGGGGATTCAGATTATAGTTTTGTAATTAAAAAAGGTCCCCCTTTGGATTAAAATTTTTCAAACAATTCAATACGACCTCTCAAAAAGAACACACACACCCCCCACCCACACACACAACACACACACACACACAGCAAGTCCACATTCCCGTGAAGCTGATAAATCTCAAAGCTTGGTTTAATTTAAAAAAAGATTTGTTTTTCAGTTGGGGAGGTGAAGATTCTACAATCAGCTTTAAAAGAGAAAGTTTGCAAAAATTTATGTTTCAGGGGGCATGGGGAGACGAAAGAGGGGAGAGAGAGAGAAGGGTGGAAAAACAGATAGACACAGACATAAAAAAAGGGCAGAAGGAAAGGTAAAAAATGAGGGTGTAGGGGCACATACAAAAAGGAAGGAAGGGGGTTAAGGGGTATGGGGTGGGGTGGCGGGGGGGGGGGGGAAAGGGGGCAAAGGATAAAAAGAGGATAACTTCGATAAGCATAACATTTTCCTTTTGAGAATTTAACATTTTTAGATTGACAGCCGGTGAAGGGGCAGTTTGGGGATAGAAAGATAGAAAGAAAAAATAGATAGACAGACAGAGACAGACAGAAGATAGACGTTTGACAATTTATTATTATAAAAATCAAGTCCTTTAATAAATCTAAGTCATGATGTGGAAGCCATGAGGTCCTCGATGTCAAAGGTTGGTTTTGACTGGCCCGTAAATCGCCCGTTTTTTCTCGATCCATGTTTCCCACCTTCTTGTGTCAGCCACGATTGCATGGCCTTGTAGAAGCCGCTCATGGGCCCCCGGTATTCTGGGAGCGTGCAACTGGGTTATTGTTACAAAATTGCAAAGTGTTAACACGTAATTAGGAGATAATAATATTTTGTAATGACAGAAAATTTTCGTAATGAAAAAAGGTTGACATAAAAATGATTTTTTCATGTATTATGAGCAATTCATGAACAAAAAAATTCATTTTCCCCCATGGATATATTAATCGCAACATTTTTAAAACAATTTAGTAACATAGTGAACCCTTGGAGTTCTCATAGTTAAAACAGTGGTGATTATTCAAAAAGCGCTGAAAAACTGCACATCAAAGTTTCAGACATCAATGGCGAGTCTTTCTACAGCTTTTCAAAAGCTGCCTTGGTAGCTTTTTCAAAAATTTCATTAAAACAGTACTGCGTCATAAACAGAATGCAACGCCCTTGTACTAACCTTTTATGTCCAACAACTGACCCATGAAAATTTTCGATACCCCTGACCCCTCAGAATCAAACCAAGTCATAGATGTGGCGAAAACAATCAAACTGAGGTCACCTGAGAGAGGGCATGAAACAGAAAAAAAATTTAGACTTTTTTTGAGGCGGTGAAGTGATGTATGGATCTCCCTTTGGTTTACACTGCCCTGGCAGGGTGTATCCCCATTTATAACTATCCCCGTGTTAACCCGGCCTGAGAAAAACAGACACCGCTTTTTGGTCAGGAAAATTTTAGCAAACACTTCAGAGACGAATCCTTTAAATGGATGAAACTCGAATGTGTGGTCCAGTTTCCCAAAAGAACACAAATAGACTCAAAATCTGGGTAACAGCCTGTTGAAGCAGAAAAATCTCTGAATGAATGGTGGTAATTTACCTTTTTGAGCGTCGATTTTCTCAAATGGTTTTTGACAACCCCAATTGCTTCTCTGTGATGGCTGTTCTTGACCAAATTTGAGACAGGATCTTGTGGTCCCGGAAGTCAGACAAACATGTTTTTTAAAGAGTGTGTTAAGAAAAAACATTGAGAGAGGAAAGAGAAGAGAGAGAAGGAGAGAGAGAGAGAAAGAGAGAGAGAGGAAAAAGGAAAAAGGAGACAGAGAGAAAGAGGGGGAAAAAAGAGAGGGGAGAGGGAGAACGAAGAGACAGAGAGGAAGAGAGAGAGAAACGAGAGGAGAGAGAGAGGGGAGAGACAGAGAGGGAAAAGACAGAAAGAGACAGAGACAGAGAGAAATACAGAGAAACAGATGTACCAAAAACTACAGATGGAAAAAAAAGGTCAACTGTTGTTCCGTCCTTCCCTTTCCTTTTTGTATTT
>JAMYXO010005898.1:5000-14629 GCA_033310375.1 Conus canariensis | reverse complement strand
TAGAAAGGACGGGGACACAGCGTACAACATGGCAGTGGACATAAAGGACGGGGACACAGCGTACAACATGGCAGTGGACATAAAGGACGGGGACACAGCGTACAACATGGCAGTGGATATAAAGAACGGGGACACAGCGTACAACATGGCAGTGGATATAAAGAACGGGGACACAGCGTATAACATGGGTGGAGATACGGATGGTCGGGATGACGTGGAGGAGGTGCAGATGTAGTGTTACATGAGTGGGGGGGGGGGGGGGGTGTGCAGGGACACGGATTTCAGGGTTTGGCATGGGTAGAACCACGGGGGGAGGGGGGGGATGAAGATACAAGGATTAACATGGAGGGAGTACAGGGGGTGTGGATGCAGGATGTAACATGTTTCGTTTTGTTTTGTTTTGTTTTGTTTTGTTTTTTTTTGGGGGGAGGGGGCAAAATTCAGGGTGTGACACGTTTGGGAATATGGGTGGAGGATGGGGTGTGGGTGCAGATTCCGCGCCTGAACTGGATGGGAACAAAAGAGGAAGATGGGGAGGGGGGGGGGGGATGCGGATTTAAGGGCGTGACATGGGTCTGGGTACGGGAAGCGCGGGTTTTATAGCATGAAAAGGGTGGGGGTAGGTAAGGGAAGGCACGACATGAATGGGTGTAAAGGGTGCACAGATTTCGGGGCCTGACATGGGTTAAGGTATGGGAGGCGTGGGTTTCAGGGCGTGACAAGAGTGGAGGGGGACACGGGAGTGAAGATTTCAGGGCAGGGTAGGGTGAGCGTACAGGGGGCGTCGATGAAAGAAGTGATGCGGATGGGCATATTGGGACAGAGGGGTGATGATGAAAGAAGTGATGCGGATGGGCATATTGGGACAGAGGGGTGATGATGAAAGAAGTGATGCGGATGGGCATATTGGGACAGAGGGGTGATGATGAAAGAAGTGATGCAGATGGGCATATTGGGACAGAGGGGTGGTGATGAAAGAAGTGATGCTGATGGGCATATTGGGACAGAGGGGTGGTGATGAAAGAAGTGATGCTGATGGGCATATTGGGACAGAGGGGTGGTGATGAAAGAAGTGATGCGGATGGGCATATTGGGACAGAGGGGTGATGATGAAAGAAGTGATGCTGATGGGCATATTGGGACAGAGGGGTGATGATGAAAGAAGTGATGCTGATGGGCATATTGGGACAGAGGGGTGATGATGAAAGAAGTGATGCGGATGGGCATATTGGGACAGAGGGGTGATGATGAAAGAAGTGATGGGGATGGGCATATTGGGACAGAGGGGTGATGATGAAAGAAGTGATGCGGATGGGCATATTGGGACAGAGGGGTGATGATGAAAGAAGTGATGCGGATGGGCATATTGGGACAGAGGGGTGATGATGAAAGAAGTGATGCGGATGGGCATATTGGGACAGAGGGGTGATGATGAAAGAAGTGATGCGGATGGGCATATTGGGACAGAGGGGTGATGATGAAAGAAGTGATGCGGATGGGCATATTGGGACAGAGGGGTGATGATGAAAGAAGTGATGCGGATGGGCATATTGGGACAGAGGGGTGACGATGCATGGCGTCACACGGAAGAAAGCGGGTGTGGATGAAGGGCGTGACGTTGGTGGGCGTATATTGGCAGAGGGGGTGTGGATAAAGGGCGTGACATGGTGAGCGTATTGGGGCAGAAGGGACGTGGATGACGGGCGTGACAAGGTGGACGTATTGGGCAAAGGGGGTGCGGATGAAGGGCGTGACATGGGTCTCTTATTGGGGCAGTGGGAGTACAAAATAATGAAGGGCGTGAAATGGTGAGCTTATTGGAGCAGAAGGGCGCGAATGCATGGCGTCACAAAGGTGGGTGTATTGGGGCAGATGGGGCGCAATAGCAGGGTTTGACATGGGCGAGGAAGGTGGGCGAAGATACAGGGTATGAAATGGCTGGGCGAACTGGAGGGGAGAGGACAGATGCAGCGCGTGAAATGTATGGGCGTAAGGGGGGGGGGGGAGGGGGGCAGAGGGGGCGTGGATGCACATGGGAGGGCGTACTGCGAAGGAAGGAGCGTGTATGCAGGGCTTGACGTGGGTGAATTTGGGGGGGGGGGGGGAGGTAAGCATGGATACATGATGTGACATGGATGTCGAACGGAAAGGGAGGGGGGGGGGGGTGGAGAAGAGGCACGTATCCAGGGTGCTACATGTATTGGCTACGTGTGAGGGGGTAGAGAGGCACGACTGCAGGGTATGACGTGTGGGGATACTGGGGACGTGGAAACGAAGTTGTGGATGCAGGATGTGACATGGATGGGGGTGAGGGGGTCGCGGATGCTGTGATCGACATGGTGGCAGGTATGCAGGACACGGTTACAGTATGTATATATATATATATATATGTATACAGTATATATTGGTGAGAGTACGGCGGTTGTGAATACAGGGTATATCATCAGGTGCCGGGAGGGGGGGGGGGGGGGGGCAGGGAGAGGGGAAATGCAAATACAGGTGGGGGATTGAGGGTGTGGATGCAGGCGTAACATGGATGGGGGGGGGGGGGGTGAAGGGGGTGCGAATACAGGTGTGATATTGGTGGAAGTACAGGGAGTGCAGATCTCTGGGCTTTACATAGGGGGCGCTGATTTCAGATCATGATAAAGGTTGGGATACAGATGGGGGGGGGGGGGGGGGGGGGCGTCAATTTTCAGGCTGTGACGTGGGTAGGATTCTAGGGGGTGGGGTTTTCAGCGCCTGACATGGGTGGGGTAGCGGAAGGGTTGAGGTGGCTAACATGGATTTGGATACAGGGAGCACGGATTTTTGAGCATGACATAGATGGGGAGGATGCAGGGCTTGACATGGGGCAGCGTACAGAATGCATGGATGGGTGGGCATTTGGGGGCAAAGGGGGCGGATGAGGAAGCCATGACGTCGGTGAGCCTGTTGGGGCAAAAGGGGCGGATGAATGGCCTGATGTTTGTTTGTGCATTGGGCAGAGTAGGCGTGGATGAAAAGCGTGGAGTGGGTGGGCGTACTGGGACAGAGGGGGCATGGATTCAGGGCGTAACACGGGTGTTTGTATATGGGCAGAGAGGGCACAGAAGAAGGGCATGACATGGTGGGTGTTTTGGGCAGAAGGAGTGTGGATGAAGGGCGTGAAGTGGGCAGAGGGGCCGGATAAAGGGCGTGACATTGTGGGCGTATTGGGCAGAGGGGGCGCGGATAAAGGACGTTGGGTGGATGGGCATATTGGGGCAAAGGGGCCGCAGATTAAGGACATGACATGGTGGGCATATTAGGGCAGAGTGGGTGCGGATGAAGATGGTGACATGGGTGGGCGATTGGAGCGGAGGGAGTCGCGGACGAAGGGCTGACGTGGGTGGGCAAACCGGAGGGCTGATGTTGAGAGGATGGGCGGAGTGTTGGGGGACGTTAATTGCACATGGATGGGCATAATGGGGAGGAGGGAGCACATAAGCAGGGCGTGACATGGATGGCCAAACGTGGGGAGGGGTGGGTGGATGGAAAACGTGCCAATGGGCATACATGGGAGGGATTGGGGAGGAGCAAATAAAAGGTACGATGTGTGGGTGTACAGGAGACTTGGATTCAAGGTACTATGGATACAGGGCTGCAGATGAAGTGTGTGACGGGGGTGGACGTATTGGGGCAGAGGGGGCGTGGTTGATGGGCTTGACATGGTGGGAGTATTGGGACAGAAGGATGAGGGTGACGTGGGTGGGTGTATTGATGCAGAGGAGGCGCGCATGTAGGGTGTGTCGTGGGTGAGCGTATTGAGGCAGAGGGGGCGCAGGTAAAGGTCGTGACGTGGTGCGCGTATTGGGATGGAGGGGGTGTAGATGGAGGGTGTGACATGGACAGGCGTTGGGGCAGAGGGGGCGCGGATGATCGGCGTGATATGGGTGTCTTACTGGAACAGAGGGGGTGGGGGTGAAGGGCGTGTCATGGGTGTCTTATTGGGGCAAAGGGATTGGATGAAGGTCGTGATATGTAGGCGTATTGGGGCAGGGGGGGGGGGGGGGGGGCGGATGAAAGACGTGACATCGTGGATGTATTGGAGCAGAAGGCACGTGGATGATGAAGAGCGTGACATGTGGGCGTATTGGGGCAGAGGCGCGGATGAAGGGCGTGACATTGAGAGCGTATAGGGCAGAGGGGGGGGGGGGGCAGATGAAGGGCGTGACATGGTGGATGTATTGGGGAAGAGGGGCAGGGATGAAGGGCGTGACATGTTGGGTGTATTGCAAAGGGGCATGGATGTAAGGCAAAGCATGGGTGGGCATATTGGGACAGAGGGGACGCAGATGCTGGGCATGACATGGCTGGACGAACTGGAGAGGGGAGGAGCGAATGCAAGGCGTGATATGGATTGGCATAAGGGGGGGGGGGGGGGGCGGGGGCGGGGCGTGGGTACACATGAGTGGGTAAACCTGGGAGGAGGGAGCATGTATGCAGGGTGTGACATGGGTGGGTGTACAAGGGTGGGGAGATGTATGATACGACATGGAGGGGCAAACGTAGGAGAGGGAAGGGTAAGGGAGGAGAGGCACGTACGCAGGGCGCGACATATATGGGCATACATGGGGGGGGTGGGGAGGCACTAATAATGCAAGATATGACATGTTGGGTACGGGGGACGTGGATGCAGGGTATACCATGGGTAGGACGTTGTGGATGCAGGGTGTGACATGGATAGAGATGAGGTGGTTATGGATGCAGGGTGTGACATGGGTAGGGGTGAGGGGGTTGTGGATGCAGTGTACGACATGTTGGCGGGTATGGAAGACGTGGATACAGCGTAGCAAATACAGCGCATGACATAGGTGGAAGGATTTGGGGCATGAATGCAGGACGTGACGTGGCGGGCGTATTGGGGTGGAGCCGGCGCGGATGAGGAGCCAGACATGGATGGATGTATTGAGGCAGAGGGGTGCGAATGAAGGGCGTCATTTGGGAGGGCGTATCGGGGCAGAGGGGGAGCGGATGAGAGGCATGTGATATGATGGGTGTATTGGGAAAGAAGGCTCGCAGATGAAGGGCGTGACGTGAGTGGGCAAACCTGGGGGGGGGGGGGGGTGTAGAGCGGATGCGGCATGAGAAATGGATGGGCTTAAATGCGGATGGGCATGGGGGGGGGGGGGGGGGTGATGGGCATGGGTGGGCGTAATGGGGAGGGAGGGAGCTTGTAAGCAGGGCGTAACATGGATGGCCAAACGGGGGGAGGTGGGGGGCAGGGGATGGAAAATTGTGCAACGCAGGGCTTGTTATGGAAACGTGCACGTGAGAAGGAAGGGGAGGGTGGGGTGGTGGGTGGAAGCAAACGAAAAGGATGACCTATGGGGTGCAGGAGACGTGGATACAGGAATGCCATAGGTATGGGGTTGCGTGACGTGGATACAGGAATGCCATAGGTATGGGGTTGCGTGACGTGGATACAGGAATGCCATAGGTATGGGGTTGCGTGACGTGGATACAGGAATGCCATAGGTATGGGGTTGCGTGACGTGGGTATTGGGGCAGAAGGGGTATGGATGCAGGACGTGCATGACAGAGTGGGTGTGTTTGCGCAGAGGGGGCACGGACGAAGAACGTGACGTGGGTAGACGTATAGGGCAATAGGGGCGCAGATAAAGAGCGTGATGTGGGTGGGCGTATTGGGGCAGAGGGGTGGCTGATAAAGGGCATGACGTTGGTGGGCGTATTTGGGAAGGAGGGGCGGGGATGAAGGGCGTGTCAGGGTAGCATGTTGGGGTGCAAATGGAGGGCATGACGTGGGAGTCTTATTGGGGCAGAGGGGGTGCCGATGAAGGGTAGGACGTGGGAGTCTTATTGGGGCAGAGGGGGTGCCGATGAAGGGTAGGACGTGGGAGTCATTGGGGCAGAGGGGGTGCCGATGACAGGCGTGACATGGTGGGCGTGTTGGGGCAGATGGGGTGTGGATGAAGGTCTTGATGTGGTTGTGTTATTGGGGCAGAGGGGGCCCAGATGAAGGGCGTGACATGGGTGAGTTATTGGGCAGAGGGAGCGGATGAAGGGCATAATAACATGGTGGGCGCATTGAGGCAGAGGGGGCGCGAAAGAAGAGTGTGACATAGTGGGCGTATTGGGGCATGAGAAATGGGCGGGCACATGTGCGGGAGGGGGTGGGGATGTTAATGCACGTGGGTGGGCGTAATGGCGGGGGGGGGGGGGCTAGTAAGCAGGGCGTGACAGGGATGGCCAAACGGGTGGGGGGTGGGGGGGGATGGAGGGATGGAAAAGGCACGGACGCAGTGTGTGTTATAAATAGGTGTTCATGAAAGGGGGCGGTGAAAGGGGCAAATGAAAACTATGATGTGTGGGGGGCATTGGAGATATGGATGTAGGTATCCCATCGGTATGGGTTGGCCAATGAAGGTCGTGACGTGGGTGGACGTATCGGGGCAGAGGGGGCATGAATGCAGGGCGTGCGTGACACGGGTGGGCGTACTTGGGGCAGAGGGGCCTAGATGAAGAACGCTAGTCCACATCTGGTAGCACGTCACCGTTAAGTGGACGTGATGTTGGCAAAATTTTGAGTAGACTCAACATCGAGTGGCATGTCACTTTAAAAGCAGCCATTCACAAAAAGGGTGCAGTAGCATATCATCTTGTTGGTGGTCAGTCAAACAGTGTGTAGCCAGTCATTGAGGGATGGCTGGCTAAAACTCAGGTCACCAAAACGATGGTTAAAAAAAAAGGTACACCACCACCATCCCCACCACCACCACCACCATCATCAATGTTATTATTGCTCCTGTATCATTACTCAGTACATGTGCATATAAAACCACATGGGTATGTTTACATACACATACATACGCACAAGTGTATTAACATGCGCACATATACACACGCAGGAGTATGCACACACACAGGCAAACAGATCGCACACACGCGTACAGACTGCACACGCACATGCACGTGCGTGTATAGACGCGTACATCCGTACGCACGAACGGGCACGCGCGCACTTACATACACACCATCCTCCCCGCGCGCGCACTCGCACACACACACACACTCTCTCTCTCTCTCTCTCTCTCTCTCTCTCACGCGCACACACACACAGCCGTGCACCCGAGGACTGAGCAGCGCGTTGGCCGATGCCCAGGTCAGATATCTATTCAGTCTTGTCTACGAGTCTTGTCTTAGCAGTCTAGTCTTGCGCTCATCTTAAATCCTTTCTTTTTGATAAATATTTCTGTTACGGATGGAAGTGCGTGTGGAAGTCTGACTCACTCAGAATTATGGATGCATGCACGACTTTTTCTAATTCACATACACACACCCACTCATCCGAACAAGGACAGCCAGGCAACAAAATAACTTTTTTTATGCCGCCCGAGCCATCAAACAAAACACACAATTAAACATAGGTTGGTACACCCACCATTAGGTGTACATATACAACAAATTAATACAATCTTAATTATCAACTGCCGGGTCCAGCGCTGATGACGACGACGGCAGCGACGAGGCAAGTCTGACACAGAGTCTCTTCCAAGCTGTGGTTCTCAATGAAGAAGGAGGGAAAGAAAAACTAACACGTTCGTGGCGTCTCCGTCAGCAACACGGTGACGGTCTCAGCTACGAGCTGTGGCTCAAACACCTAAGAGCTGTGGCTCAACGCCAAACAAGAGCTGTGGCACACACACCACCTGTGGCTCAACACCAACCAAGAGCTGTGGCACACACACCACACACACAGCGACGGCCTCGGACGCAGGTCGCTGGCACAAAAGAAGGGGCGACGTCCTGGCTCACCAGCAGCGACGTCTCCAACTCGCTGGCCCAACAGTGGTCGGTCACGGGCACAGTGGCAGGTAGGGCAATTGTTGGCGCTCAGGCCGGCCTCTCAACACCAGCAGCAAACAGGTGGAGAACGGGGCGTCAACACAGCTATGGCCCCGGCCCTAACCCGGTAGCAGCCAGTCCCCGTCAGTCCAGGGAACACTATCAACCTGGGGCAACTGATTAACTACCTTGATTATCATGGCCACTATTCATTGCAATCACAACTATCTTCATATTCATTAGCCACATTATATTTCACTAGAACTTGAGCCACATATCAGCATATTCGTTCATATTCATTAGCCACATCATATTTCACTAGAACTTGAGCCATACATCAGCATATTTGTTCATCATTACAATATTCTTTTTTTTCCGTAATCATAACATTACAGCATTCCCTTTTCCGGAATCATTACACTACAACATTCCCTTTTCCAGAATCATAACATTGCACAGGAAAGGATTTCCATATAAACCTTTCAGACTCTAGTTTTCCAAATTGGGGAAAGGATTTCCACATAAACCTTTCATAATCTAGTCTTCCAAATTAGGGAAAAGGATTTCCATCTGGATCCTCTTCAATAACCCATGAATACAATTCATTACACACCATAATTTCATTACACAATTGATGATTATTTTTTCAAACTATACATGTCTTTCGTTAATTCAGGAAATGTTCATTTCTTTTGTTGTAACACAAGAACGCTCACTTCACTTCAGTTCATCAGCTTCACTATATGCGAGGGAAAGATTTCCACCACACTTTTGTTTAACAACACATATATTGATACCCATGTAAACACATCACACATCAGAATGAAAACAAAAGTCTATGTCGCTCACTCTGGGAGCTTATTATCCATAGCATCAAAACTCTCCTTCTTGCAAACCATATTAGAATAGACACTTTTTCTTCATCATGAAGCTCAAAGCCAGTTAAGTTACAAAATAAACAAAATCTTTTTTCTGAAGACCACTTCTTATAACACTCACTTCATCTATTCACATTTTCCGAAACAATTTCGTTTTGTTACCCTATCAAGTCAGGATAACAGAACAACAATACTTTGTTTTTTTAAATACAACCTTCACAAGAGCGCTGAGGAAGTTTCAGTCGCTCCTAAACGGGAATACAGTTTTAGTTTGTTAATAAATAAACATTCAATGATAAATACCTGACTGCTACTAGTAAACGGCTGAGTCCCTCTTCGGCCTTCTGTGACTTGTATTGCCGGAATCACTGCAGAGACTGCCTAACCGGTGCAACTCACCCGGCTTATAGCAATGCGCCGGTGAGTAGCAGTCAGCTAACTTTTGCAGCCGGCTTCCGGACAACTACCTTCCGGTAAGCACGGTCGCACATGAAACTTTGTGACCGGACGAAAAACGGTCCGTCACAGTTTCATTTTGACATCCATCTGTATACACTTGGTCTCGTGGCTCTGCAGATGTGTTATATGGATTAATCCGAACGCACTGACACCTTCATGATGAAAACTATCATTAAAGCATTGTGACACCTTTTAAAATGTATCCCACTCATTGTTACAAACCAACACCTACATGTATCTCATGAACGTCGGATTTATAGTGACGGCACAATGTTGATCACCTATTCAAGTCATAGTCCTCTTTGGGAATTGACGTTGTCACGGTGACATCCCTGACAGGGCCCCTTGTGCTCGGCTAGTTACAAAAAAGAAATTGGACTGAAATGTCCTCCAGAAATGATGTGTCTAACATATATCTGATATGAGTGTCGTCTTATTTTGTAAGGTACATCAAATTTTCATGAG
>JAMYXO010005897.1:0-14631 GCA_033310375.1 Conus canariensis | reverse complement strand
CCGAACGAATGACTCGCTGACTGACTGACCGACTGACCGAGTGAATGAGTGAACAAGCGAGTGACCAACCGAACAAACGTACGGGAAAAAACAGAGAAACAAAAACGAACGAACGAACGATCAAGCGAATGTATGAAAGAAAGGAAGGAATGGGAAAGAAAGAAAGAACAAACAAACAAAATGAAATAGTGTACCAAAGAATGAAATGAACATATACGATTGTAAAACAAACTGGTCTAAAATCATGGAGAGGGTTGGGCGGTTTTTTGTTTGTTTGTTTGTTTGTTTGTTTTTTTGGGGGGGGGGGGGGGGGGGGGGTAGGGGCGGCAGGGGAGAGTAAAGAAAACAAACACCTGTTGTTGCAACTCTTCGTGTCATTAGTAACAACTTAAAACATTTAAACTGTAGCTGTACGCGCAAAAAACCCTTACACTTTCCATTGATAATGCCGTGATCACCACATCACAGGGCAGACACACTGCAAAGCATTGCTCAGAGGTAAAATGAATAGAAGGAACAGATGAATAATCGAGAAATGAATAAGATAACCAAGAAACTGATAAATCAATTATTCGCTAAGTAACTACCAAACTAGAAAAATAAGGTAATAGATAAATGAGGGAACAAATTGTGTTTATCTGTCTACCTATAAATCCAAGCTTGATTGCATTTCGTTATATAATCGAAGCCTGCGAGTGTGTGTGTGTGTGTGTGTGTGTGTGTGTGTGTGTGTGTGTGTGTGTGTGTGTGTTGGGGGGGGGGGGGGCTTGCGCGCGCGCGCGTGTGTCTCTGTGTGTGCGCGCTTGTGTGCACGGGCGCGGGCGCACGCATGCGCATGAGTGTGTCTGTGTGTATTTGTGTGTCTTTTAGCGCACACGTGTGCCTACCTATGAGAGAGAGACAAAGAGAGAAAGACAGAGAGAGAGAGAGAGAGAGAGAGAGAGAGAGTGTGTGTGTGTGTGCGTGTGTGTGTGTGGTGTGTGTGTGTGTGTGTGTGTGTGTGTGCATGTGTGCGCACTCGAGTGTGTATTCCTGTGTGTAGCCTGGCGCGCGAACGTAGCTTATATGTATATATGTATGTGAGTATTCATGTAGTATGCTAAATGAAATGGCTGATTAGATTGTATCAGTCGTAACTGGTTAAGAAAACAACGACCCCCTCCCCCCCTCCCTCCGTCACCTCTGTAAATGAAATGAACTAGTAAAAAAGCATAAAATCATAGAATAAGAAAAAAGGAAAAGGAATCGGATAAATTACTATAAAAAAAGGAACATAATACGGTAAACAAGTATAGAAATGATTTTAAATATGTGCTGAAATGTGATGGATAAATGCTTTTCCATCACATTTCATTTTTGATTCTCTCTCTCTCTCTCTCTCTCTCTCTCTCTCTCTCTCTCTCTCTCTCTCTCGTACATAAAATTGATCACTGTGAGGGAACATTTCCAAAAGCAACACCGGTATCACCGTCCAGTGCAGCCCAGAATGACACTCAACGTGCACGTGGTTTTGGTGTTGATGGCAGTGAGAGTGTTTACCTGGATGACGAAGACTCCCTGTGTGTTTCAACTTCTGTGTGTGTTTCTGTGAGTGATTATTGTGAACACAGGCGCTTGGAAGATGTAACTATCCATAAACATGACAAAAGCAGTTCGTTATCTTTTCTGCATTGGAATGTCAATGGCTTACTATCAAAATTAGAAGACAATGACTTTGTAAACTTTCTTCGGTCCTTCGATTTCATTTGTTTAGTAGAAACATTTACTGATGAATTTAAATCTGATGTATTCTCTGCATACAAACTGTTTTGTTTACCTGCGATAAAACTGACGACTAAAGGGAGACGATCTGGTGGAATTTTGTGTCTAGTTAAGAATATGTATGCGTCTTATGTCAAACAAGTTGAAATAAAATCTAATATTTTTGGTGCACTTATTATTAATAAAACATTGTTTGGTGTGGACAAAGATGTATTGTATGTATACTCATATGTGCCTCCAGAAGGCTCCCCTTATTATACATATTTTGACTCTGAAAATGGAATTGCATTATTGGAAGACTATTTGTCCAGTTGTTTACTAGTTTACAAAGATGCATATGTATTGTTGTGCGGGGATTTGAACAGTAGAACGGGTAATGTTTCACATTATTGTCAAGGAGTATCAAGTACTTTCGATTTTCAACATGCAAGTCATCCAATCAACGCTAATCGATTATCTGAGGATTCTGTACTGAATAATTACGGCAAAATGATGTTGAATATGTGTACTGCACTGGATTTGTGTATTCTTAATGGTATGTGTCATGGCGACCGTCAAGGTTGCTACACGTACGTTTCAGACCATGGATGCAGTGTAAATGATTACTTTGTTATGTCGTGTGATTTGCTTGCATTATTATGTGATTCATGTGAGTTACGAGTGTCTGAGAGATTCGATTCGGATCATATGCCTGTGGAATTTCATTTGAGTTACGGCAGAGGTAATGTCAACTCGGAGATAAGTCCTGAACACAGTTTTACATTGTAAAGGTTTATATGGAATGAAGACCGTGCTGATGTGTTTATGAGTAATATTTCCACGCAACAGACTCAAGAAAAAATCAGATATGCAGTTAGTGTTATTGATGTCAATGTAAATGAGGCGTTGAATGTTTTCAACACCTGCATCAAAGATGCAGCACAGTGTATGAAGAAAGAAATAAGAATTAATAATTCGAAATCAAAAGATTGGTTTGATTCTGAATGTCATGACAATAAAAAGAAAGTCCGAAATTTATTTAGAAAATTTAAACGTACGCATGACGACAAAGATCGTGATTTCTATTGTAGGGCAAGACGCGAGTACAAACACTTGCAAAGGATTAAAAGGAAGCAATTTAACAACGCATTGCTGACAGAACTAATTGCATCTATGGAAAATCAGAAAGTATTTTGGAAGAATGTACATTGAATTTCATTAAAAAGAAAACAACCAGTGAACAGCATCAGTATTGAAACCTGGTACGACCATTTGAAGTCACTTCTAACGAAAGACGTAGATCCTAACAGCGGGTTACAACTGGATCATAATGAAGGAGAGGATGATTATTTAAGTCGTCCGATTTCAAAAGAGGAAGTAATGTTTGCTCTAAGAAAAATTAAGAAATGTAAAGCTCCTGGACCAAACGGTATAACTGGTGAGCTGCTGATGTATGCTTGTAAAACTGACCTGATTGTGAACTTTTTTGTAACCTTCTTCAATTCTTTATTTGATAAGGGAATTTATCCTGAACATTGGACGGAAAGTATTGTTCTACCACTGTACAAGAAAGGCAACGTGAATGATCCTAATAACTATAGAGGAATTTCTTTAAGTGACGCTAGTAGTAAATTATACAGCACTATTATCAATCGCCGTTTACAGGAATGGGTTGAAGATAATAATATCACTGGCGAATATCAGGCAGGTTTTAAGCGCAATTATTCAACTGTTGATCATATATTTACTTTGATGGCTTTGGTGCAAAAACAGTTTTCTTTAAATCGTAAGCTGTATGTCGCTTTTATAGATTTTGAGAAAGCATTTGATTCTGTTAATAGAACTATTCTGTGGCCTATTCTCTTAAAAGCTGGTGTTCATGGAAAACTGTTTAGATGCATAGTTAGCATGTATTCCTGTGTTAAAGCTAAGGTTCGGTGTGGAGGAAATATGACTGACTACATTCAATGTACATCTGGTGTAAAACAAGGGGATGTGTGCAGTCCTGTTTTATTTTATCTTTTCATTAATGAGTTAACATCAGAGGTTGTTAGAAATGGAAAACATGGCGCACAATTTACTTGCGATGCTCTTGAGTTGTTTATTCTTCTCTTGGCAGACGATGTTGTTCTGATGTCTGAAACTATTATTGGCTTGCAAACTCAACTAAATAATCTATCACGATCAGCATCTTCACTTCAGTTAACAATTAACATGTCAAAAAGCAATATAATTGTGTTTAGAAAGGGTGGGTTTTTAGGAATTAGAGAAAGGTGGACTTATAATGGAGTGTTTATGCCTGTGGTCAACGTATATAAATATTTAGGAATATATTTTTCAACGAAATTAAGCTTTACTTTTGCATGCAAGGATCTTGCCAGTAGAGCTAAGCGTGCACTACTATGTATCATGCAACACTTATCAAAATTAGAAAACCAGTCTTTGAAATTATTTATAAAATTGTTCGATTCTCAGGTACAGCCTATCGCTCAGTATGGAGCTGAAATCTGGGGTCTTTATGATTCTGCTGTTTATTGTGAAAATGTCCATTTATTTGCATTGAAAAAGTTTCTAGGAGTGAGCATGCGAACACCTAATGATTTAGTCTACGGCGAAGTAAACAGATATCCAATATATTTGAATTCTGCGACAGCTTGCATACGTTATTGGTTGAAAATAACACAAATGGAAATTTCAAGGTTGCCCTGGAAAGCATATAATATGTTGTATGATTTGGATGGTAGAGGGAAAAGAAACTGGGTTTCTAACGTGAGGACTAAATTACATAAACTTGGATTTGGCTATGTTTGGCTACAACAGAGCGTTGGGGACATAAATGGATTTCTACGTGCATTTCGGAATAGATTGATAGATTGCAGATGGCAAGAATGGTCATGTCACGTTCATGAAAGTGATCGATTTGCTTTTTATAGACAGTTCAGATCTATACATTGTGTGCCGGTGTATTTATCTGTTGAAATGGATAATCATTTAAAGTATATCATGACAAAGTTCAGATTAGGTATTTCTGATCTTTCTGTTCATTATTATCGTTATAAGAAGCATAACAAACTTGAACTGACATGTCCGCTTTGTAAATGTGCCGAAGAAAATGAAGTTCATTTTGTGTTGTGCTGTCCCGCTCTAAGTGACCTGAGGAATCAGTTCATTCATCAAAAATATTGTAGACATCCTTCTTCATTTCGACTTTCATTACTAATGGCATCTACAAATGAAACTACTGTAAAACGTTTTGCTATTTTCTTGTACAAGGCATTTAAAATTCGAAGTATAGCATGTAGTTAGGCATTGGTTGTTGTATGTTGTTTCATATCGTGTATGCTTTTAATTGTGGATGCCTAGATGTTTGATGATTTGCTTATTTCTGTCTGAAACGATTTGATCTCAACACCCCCTTCATTAGGGGCCATGGCCTGTATGAATAAAACATCCGTATCCGTATCTCTCTCTCTCTCTCTCTCTCTCTCTCATGATGATGATGATGATGATGATGAACGAGGAGAGGAAGACACATCGAGAATGATGAATAACAGACCAGATGGCATGGGCAGAACTTGGGAAGGATGAATGATAGACAGGAACGGATGTGCAAAACGTAATACCGACGAACGGTAGACTGAGAAAAAGAAGAGAATGTAGTAATGAATAATAACAGCCAAGAGGAGACGACGACAACGACTGGAAAAGAATCAGTGATGGACCGGAGGAGAAGACGAGAACGCCAGAACGACAAATGAATGATGGGCCTGGGAGAAAAGAACAGATCGTGAGACTGATGACGGCTGGAGAGAACTCGAAGATGGTGAATGATAAAACGTTAAACGACAGAACTTTAATTGTAACAAATAATGGAAGGCATAAGATTCGGAGAACATGGCGAGTGTGAATGGCAGACAAGATGGGAAAGGAGAACGCAAGTATGGTGAATGAGGAGGAGGAATGAGGAGTGGAAAATGTGATGAAAATGAATGTTGGAAGGAATGAGAAGAGAAGAGTGTGCTAATCGTGAATTTTAGACGGGATGAAACTAAGAGAGTGAAAACTTTAAGAAAGACCTGGATAACAACGACACAGAAAGCCTTTACATCTGTGAGAAATACACCAACGCAAATATAAAATCAGCACCACTCAGGACAAAAACGTTCACTGTCTCATACAGAACGACAAATTCATAAGAAAGCAGAGGAACTTTGCTTTGACCTCTACAACAAACAGAGCAAAAGAGATCCAAGTCTGCTAACAACTGAAGATTCATCATTTGGAGATGACTTTCGAACACTCCGTCGAAGAAGTCGTGGTCGCAGTGAAGTCGCTGAAACACGGCAAGGCTACAACATCCACGCAGAACACTTGAATATGGCGGAAAGGTAGTAACTGATATATTAACTACTATCAGCAATAACTGACACACTAGACAAGACAATAACATGTCAGTGAAACATAAATCTGGCTCCTGCATACACGGGTGTATTTCATTTCCCTATATGAATAGGCGACATGGAACCAAACCATAGAAATGGGGTGTCATTGCAAGATACTACATGTCAGATAGACTGATCATATCACCACTGAACACTGAACAACTGCGACAGACCATCAAACAGCACATCGGGCCATACAAAGATTTGCTGACACCAGCAAAGCAAAGAAGATACGTTGGCATTATCATGAAGATCCAACGGCTCCGCCAGAACAGTCATCCAGAAAACTGTTGAAGGAGCGAAACCAACCGGAAGACAGAAAAAAAGACTGACAACATTGCAGAATGGACGGGGAAACATCTGTAGAGCCCAAGGTCTCGGAATACGACAGAATTGGAGGCATCTGGAGAACACTTCTTCAGTACGATGCCCCAATGACTTCACACGGACCTAGGAAAAAGAAGTCGATGTTAATGATACCAGGACAAAATCATTTTTGTAGTTTTAGATATTTTTTTAACAATCCAGAACATGTCCGTGATTCCAGGATTAAACCATCTGTTAACCTTTTTTTTCTCTAAAAAATCTGGATACATGGCTTTAATATTTTCTTGAGTCTCAGAAAACAAAATGTTATGTTATCTTTCTCAGATCATAAAATGTTACTGTTTTCAACTGTCATCAGTACAATATAATCATTATCAAATTTGACCTGTCGGTTCTCTCACGAGGCATGACAGGCACTGCCGGACCTGATGAAACAGATGAAAGAACAAAATTGCGGGTTTTTTTTAATAACTCATTCGTATAATATCTGTCTTGCTAGAGAAAGATAGCGTGTATTTAGTCCTTTCCAGATACTCGTTAACTGGGTCTCAGAATACTTTGTTTCTGAACTGAAGAAAGATTTCGAGTAAAAACGATCAGGTTTTGACAACTTACCTTGTTCTGAAAAAGACAGGAAACTAACTTTATGGTACGAGTTCAATACATATGTATGTACAAGATTGCCAAGAGCTAATTCATAGCTATGCTGTCTGCAGATTGAATTTGATTCAACAAGGTTTGCAGGGTTGAAAAATCAATCGGTTTTGATCGGAAGAGTCTGGTCACTGTGGTAACGGAGTTTATTGATGTTGTATCTTGACCCCATGGTTAAGCTCCAAACTGCTGTCAAAATTGTTCACCTTCTTCCTGCTGTCATTTTCAAATTTTCAATATTAAATTGCCAATGTAGTTACTAGTCAAGCGAGTACCCTAAACTTCGTGTTGTGAATGTTATAAAGTCTTGTCACTTAATACTTGACGTTGTACCAATGATGTCGGACTCCATCCGTTACAACAACAACAACAAAAATCTTTGTTGATGCTTTCTCTCCCGAACGCGCAATCCCTTTTCATTCCATGCACATTTAATGTCTATCTCCAGTTGACAGATATTTTGTGCATGATGATAGATATTTTGTGCATGATGATAGATATTTTGTGCATGATGACAGATATTTTGTGCATGATGATAGATATTTTGTGCATGATGATAGATATTTTGTGCATGATGATAGATATTCTGTGCATGATGACAGATATTCTGTGCATGATGACAGATATTTTGTGCATGATGACAGATATTTTGTGCATGATGACAGATATTCTGTGCATGATGACAGATATTCTGTGCATGATGATAGATATTCTGTGCATGATGACAGATATTTTGTGCATGATGATAGGTATTCTGTACATGACGACAGATATTCTGTGCATGATGACAGATATTCTGTGCATGATGACAGATATTTTGTGCATGATGATAGATATTTTGTGCATGATGATAGGTATTTTGTGCATGATGATAGATATTTTGTGCATGATGACAGATATTTTGTGCATGATGATAGGTATTTTGTGCATGATGATAGGTATTTTGTGCATGATGATAGGTATTTTGTGCATGATAGATCTTTTGTGCATGATGATAGATCTTTTGTGCATGATGATAGATCTTTTGTGCATGATGACAGATCTTTTGTGCATGATGACAGATCTTTTGTGCATGATGATAGATCTTTTGTGCATGATGACAGATCTTTTGTGCATGATGATAGATATTTTGTGCATGATGATAGATCTTTTGTGCATGATGACAGATCTTTTGTGCATGATGATAGATATTTTGTGCATGATGATAGATATTTTGTGCATGATGACAGATCTTTTGTGCATGATGACAGATATTTTGTGCATGATGATAGATATTTTGTGCATGATGACAGATATTTTGTGCATGATGACAGATATTCTGTGCATGATGATAGATATTTTGTGCATGATGATAGATATTTTGTGCATGATGACATATTCTGTGCATGATGACAGATATTCTGTGCATGATGACAGATATTTTGTGCACGATGACAGATATTCTGTGCATGATGACAGATATTCTGTGCATGATGACAGATATTCTGTGCATGATGACAGATATTTTGTGCATGATGATAGGTATTTTGTGCATGATGACAGATATTCTGTGCATGATGACAGATATTTTGTGCATGATGATAGATATTTTGTGCATGATGACAGATATTCTGTGCATGATGATAGGTATTTTGTGCATGATGATAGATATTTTGTGCATGATCTAGTACCCTCAACTTCTTAGATTTACATTTGTTTGGATGGAAATATTGTGTGAATATTATACCGTATGCGTGTCTTTTGAAAGCGATGACTGACTGACTAAGAAGAACTTGAAAGCGATGACTGACTGACAGGAGAAGAACGTGAAAGCGATGACTGACGGACAGGAGAAGAACGTGACAGCGATGACTGACTGACAGGAGAAGAACGTGAAAGTGATGACTGACTGACAGGAGAAGAACGTGAAAGTGATGACTGACTGACAGGAGAAGAACGTGAAAGTGATGACTGACTGACAGGAGAAGAACGTGAAAGTGATGACTGACGGACAGGAGAAGAACGTGAAAGTGATGACTGACGGACAGGAGAAGAACGTGAAAGTGATGACTGACTGACAGGAGAAGAACGTGACAGCGATGACTGACTGACAGGAGAAGAACGTGACAGCGATGACTGACTGACAGGAGAAGAACGTGACAGCGATGACTGACTGACAGGAGAAGAACGTGACAGCGATGACTGACTGACAGGAGAAGAACGTGACAGCGATGACTGACTGACAGGAGAAGAACGTGAAAGTGATGACTGACTGACAGGAGAAGAACGTGACAGAGATGACTGACTGACAGGAGAAGAACGTGAAAGTGATGACTGACTGACAGGAGAAGAACGTGACAGCGATGAATGACTGATATGAGGGGAACGTAAAATCAATGACTAACCGAGTGGAGATGAATGTGAACACAATGAATGATTTACGGGACCAGTGCGTGAGAATGACGAATGATGAACGGGACGTGAAGACCATGTGAAAATGACAAGGAAAGGGAAAAAGATGAACAACTGACGGGAAAAAGGAGAGGAAGATGAAAAAGGGTGGGAGAAGAACGATAGAATGATGAAAACTAGTTCGGAAGAGACAACAAGAACGTAAGAAGAACGTACAATGGACAAGACAAAAGCGGAAGGTAAGAATCGTGAAGGAAGTACGAAAGGAGAGAAAGTGAACGATGAATAACAGACAATTATAAATGAGAGATGGGATGAGATGACATCATATCCATGAAGGAGAGGCGACGAGGAGGATGTGAACATGATGTACGGTGGACAGGACAGTGACATGACGTTGACAAAAGATGGGCCCAGGAGATGGAAAAGGCGAGAACAGCATGAGAACGATCCAGTGATGGACAAAACCAGGGAAAATGAAATGAAAGAACAACACACTACTCACGTGGTGAAAAGAATAAGGGTGAAAATGATGCACTGGGGACAGGACAAGAAGAGAGGAAGAGAGAAAAGAGCGTCAGGTCGATGGACTACATAAACAGTAAAATACTGTCAGAATAATTCAACAAAGGAAGAAATAGATGAAGTGATGACGAGTACGATGAATGATGGACGCAGTGCGTAGAGAAAAAACGCGAAATGAACGATATAAATAGAAAGGAATGTGAAAATAATGAACAATGGACGGTTGAAGAACGTGAGAAATTTCAGTAATGGACAGGACTAGAAGCAGCGAATGACAGACGGGAGTAGAAGAATGAGAGGACGTGAACGGAAGGAATGTTTTATGGAGAACAAGAAAAGAACGTAAATATGACGAAGGAAGGGAAAAAAAACGTAAGTAATATAAATAACAGACACGATAAGAACAAGAAATCCGTGATGGACTGAGAAGAACGAGACTATGGTGAATGACGGACAGGACTATAACATGCTAATTCTGAACGGACTGAGAAAAGAACTTGAGAAAGACGGAAAGAGGGACAGCAAGGGAAGGAAATGGGATGAATAATGGACGGAATAAAACTAAAGAATGGTGAAAGACAGGAGAAAAGGAGAACGCCAGAACGATGAAAGAGAGATGGGAGAAGGACGTGAAAACGATAAAGAAAAATGGGAGACTAACGTGAGAGTGATGAAGGTCAGTTCGGATGAGAAGGCAAGAAACTGAGGATGGCGCATTTGGCCCCCAATGGAAGAAAACAGGCAAACGCCAAAATGATAGAGGGATGGACGAGAGGAGAACAAAAGACGAGTAATGATCGAGATGATTAAACCGTCAAATTAACGAATGAGGAGTTGAATGAAAACAGAAAGCGATGTCTATGAACGAGAGGTGAAACGAAGGATGTGAGAAATGATAAATGATGTGTGAAAATTGACGGACAGAATTTTGATGGGAAAATAACGTGAGAACGACGAAGATAAGAAGGAAGAGAAGAGAGAAGTGCGAGGCCGATGGACTAATGAACGCTGGACGGCGTTGAAGAGAGAAGTGCGAGGCCGATGGACTAATGAACGCTGGACGGCGTTGAAGAGAGAAGTGCGAGGCCGATGGACTAATGAACGCTGGACGGCGTTGAAGAGAGAAGTGCGAGGCCGATGGACTAATGAACGCTGGACGGCGTTGAAGAGAGAAGTGCGAGGCCGATGGACTAATGAACGCTGGACGGCGTTGAAGAGAGAAGTGCGAGGCCGATGGACTAATGAACGCTGGACGGCGTTGAAGAGAGAAGTGCGAGGCCGATGGACTAATGAACGCTGGACGGCGTTGAAGAGAGAAGTGCGAGGCCGATGGACTAATGAACGCTGGACGGCGTTGAAGAGAGAAGTGCGAGGCCGATGGACTAATGAACGCTGGACGGCGTTGAAGAGAGAAGTGCGAGGCCGATGGACTAATGAACACTGGACGGCGTTGAAGAGAGAAGTGCGAGGCCGATGGACTAATGAACGCTGGACGGCGTTGAAGAGAGAAGTGCGAGGCCGATGGACTAATGAACGCTGGACGGCGTTGAAGAGAGAAGTGCGAGGCCGATGGACTAATGAACGCTGGACGGCGTTGAAGAGAGAAGTGCGAGGCCGATGGACTAATGAACGCTGGACGGCGTTGAAGAGAGAAGTGCGAGGCCGATGGACTAATGAACGCTGGACGGCGTTGAAGAGAGAAGTGCGAGGCCGATGGACTAATGAACGCTGGACGGCGTTGAAGAGAGAAGTGCGAGGCCGATGGACTAATGAACGCTGGACGGCGTTGAAGAGAGAAGTGCGAGGCCGATGGACTAATGAACACTGGACGGCGTTGAAGAGAGAAGTGCGAGGCCGATGGACTAATGAACACTGGACGGCGTTGAAGAGAGAAGTGCGAGGCCGATGGACTAATGAACACTGGACGGCGTGGGAATGGTGCAGCTATGGCCAGAATAAAGCAAAGGAAACCAGGGCATGAACATTTATTTGCTAACACAGGAAAGGGGAACGCGAGAATGATGAATGGGAAACTCGAAGAGAGAACTGAGATAAGCGGGAAAACGTGGGAATCATGGAGTACATGAAAATCGGACATGGCCACAGTAATTCCCTGTTGAGTGGAATGAGAAGGGAACGAGAGATTAACGAATGCTGGACGCGATCAGAAAAGACCGAGAGAGTGACAAATGACAGACGAGAATAGGGAAGAGAAAGTGGGGATGGTGAATGGCGAACTTGATGAAGAGGCTGACGAGAAAATGATGAATGCTGGACAGAGGGAAACGTTAAAATGATGAATCCTGGACAGAGGGAAACGTTAAAATGATGAATGCTGGACAGAGGGAAACGTTAAATGATGAATGTTGGCTTGCAGGAAAGTTGCGAATAATGAATGTCGAACAGGGAAAACCTGAGAATAATCCACTTTGGAGAGGGGGGAAACGTGAGAATAATGAAAGTTTGACCCTGAGAAACGTGAAAATAATGAATGTGTACTTAGTGAAACGGTTAAAATATTGAACGAAGGGGCAACAATAATGAGCGGTGGACCTAGGCAAACGTGACAACATTGGACGGAGGAGACATAGAAACAATTTCGAGAGTGCAAAACGTGAGAATGATGAATGGTAGGCGCGAAGGAAGGGGGGGGGGGGTGAAAGGGAGGGACGTGAGAATAATGAATAAAGGACAGGGGAAAACATGAAAATGGGTGAATAATAGACTGGAGTAAAATGCGAGAATGTTGAACGTTGGAGTGGAGGAAAGTGTGAGAATAATGAATGTTGGACAGGAGGAAAACTTGAAAAGAATGTTGGACTGGAGAAAATGTGAGAAGGATAAATGCTGGAGTGGGGAGGGGGACGGAAGGGGGGAGGGGCGTGAAAATGAATAATGTTGGACTGAAGAAAACGTAAGAATAATGAAAACTGGACTGCAGGAAAAGGTGAGAAGGATGAATGATGGAGTAGGGTAAAACATACGAACGGTGAATGTTGGAAGAGGTTGTGTGGTGGTGTGTGGTGTGTGTGTGTGTGTGTGTGTGTGTGTGTGTGCGTGTGGCGCGCGCGCGCGTGCGTGCGTGCGTGTGTGTGTGTATGTATGTGTGTGTGTCTGTGTGTGTGCCTGTGTGTGTGTGTATGTAGGAAGGGAGGGGGATAGAAGACTGAAAATAATGAATACTGGATGGAGGGAAAACGTGAGAATGACCAATGTTGGTCTGTGGCAAAAGGTGAGAACAACACATTTTGAACAGGGAGAAACGTGAAAATGAGGAAAGTTGGACTGGGAAAAAAAAGCAAGCATGATGAATGTTGGACTGGTAGGACTTATGGGGGGCGGGGAGGGGGGGAAGGGGGGGGGGGTTAAGACGCGAGAATGATGAATGTTGGACTGGATGGGAAGAGAAGAACGCAGGAAAGGTAAGATAACTGATGACAGGGCTGCGCGACGCTGATGAACGAAAGGCGGATGAGGAGAACGAAGGACAGAGCGTGAGAATGTCGTCTTCATGAAAACAGGATAGCGGCAGAGTAACAGCTGGCATAATCAGCACAGAACGAGACCAAATAAGTATACGGGAACGTGCTAATAATGAATGGTGGACGTGGTGAGACGATGAGAACATAAAAAATGCTGAGTGCAGAACGAGGCAGAACCTGACAACGGTAACAGAAGAACAAGATGAAAAGAACATGAGAAAGATAACTGAGAGGTGGAACAGCAACTGGGGAACGTGAGAAGGACGAATGAAAGACGAGTGAAAAAAAAGGAGAACGAAGATCAATGGATGTGCGGAGAAGACAACATGAAACTGATGAATGATGCTATGGAGGAGGAAAGGAGTTTAGAGAATGGATGATGGATGGGAGGGGAACATAAGAATGATAAATGACGGGCGGGATAGGAAGGGGAGAACGGGAGGGAGTTGAATATAGTACGTTCATCCTGCGATACCGCCGAAAGAGAAATACTGGAGTAGCAAGGAAAATGACTGTATCATAAGTTCGAAGCCATGCAGAATGATATGCCACAGTGTATAAAAGGAACTGTTTGTAGCAGAAAAGAATGAAAGTGAGGGGGGGGGGGGGGGGGGGGGGGGGGGAACTGTATGACTTCAAAGGTTGGAGGTGTAGCTGGGAAAGACTAAATACGACAAGCAAGAATGGGGAATATGGACACATGAATAATATACAACAGTGGGTATATACGGTAATGGAAGGGCCACAGAATTAAAGGGGGAGGGGAGGGGGGAGAAGTGAAGGGCATTAAGTTCAAATTCATGAAATAGTAAAAGAAGACAACTGCAGTGGAAAAGCCAGACAGATGGAAACTGGTGGTGATGTGTCCAATCCTTTCAGCGTGTCCACAACATGTTTACACGATAACGTGAAGGGCCTCTGGAGAACATCAAGGTATGAACCTGTAATGTAGGAAGTAGAGAGAACACTGGACTGAAAAGTACAATATCCTGCTGTGAAAGAATGCCAGTGAGAAGCAAAGGAAAGGAAGGAAGTAAAAGTATTGCAATGGGCATCAGAAAATCCTACAT
>JAMYXO010005896.1:0-14633 GCA_033310375.1 Conus canariensis | reverse complement strand
ACATAAAATGTTTATTAAATGTTTCTTGAAAACTTTTAACGTATTCATAGGCTATTTTGTAGACTCGGGTGAAGAGAGAGAGAGAGAGAGAGAGAGAGAGAGAGAGAGAGAGAGAAGAGAGAGAGAGACGCACACACACACACACACACACACACACACACACACACACACACACACACACACACACACACACACACACCGAGAGAGACAGAGAACAAGTGTAGGCTGTTTATTACACTCCAAGAAACATTCAATGGTGAATAGCGTAATTCCTAGGGTATTCATATGGATTATAGTTCTCTACGGGGGAGAAATTTTGCATGGCCTTACAATCCAATTCTCATTAAAGGGAGACAATAATAAGCGTACTTCCGTTTATCAAAAATGGCAGACGAAAGTGGATCAATACCTGCTACCGAGGAAAACATTGAAGAAAAACGCGAAGAAATCAAGGTGGAGAAGATAGAAAGACCACGGCCGGTTTGTATTGTTATTTGAGTGTATTATCTAAGGAGCTTGTGGGCTGATTGTCGTATCTGTATAGTGTAATGAATTACAGTTCTTCCACTGCACAGTGTCCACCACTGATTATGTTGGAACCCACCCCCATCTCAGCTTCATTTCTTTCATAGGGCTGCCACATCATTTTGATGGCTCTGATGTTTGCCAGGGAGGTGGGATGGGCGTGGGGCACTCCAGCCGTTAGATGGAAGTAGAAGCTGTCCGGACGATTAGCTCTGTTACTGTGTTTATCAAGGGAAGAGGTGTAAATAAACAACATGGGAGAAGGGGAAGGCTTTTGGATCATGGATTGAAAGGAACATGGGATGGTGGGCAATCGCTGGAAATGGACGGGGGGGGGGGGGGGGGGGGGGGGGGGGGGGGGGAGGGAGGGGCTGGTTTAGATCAGGGATTTGAACAAATTTTGAATGTAATTAATAGCGCACTGCCAAAGAAAAACTTAGACAAACGAATCACAAAGCAGATTACTTCAGCACAAGATGGGTGTTCGCAGAGGTGGATTAAGAAAGAAACTGCTAGTTCATTTTCGTTGTCCTGAGTGCTTTGTATCTTGCCTGAAGAAGACCTGAGAGGTCGAAACACATCATAATTTGTCTTGTGATTTGTTTGTCTAGGATTTTTTTTTTGCAGTGCGCTATTAATTACATTTAAAATTTGTTTAGATTTCCGCTTGCAGTCACCTCACTTTGCAACTAGATCAGGGATTTAAAGTTTTTCTCTGAGATTGACAAAATGGCCACAGGTGGAAGACGGTTCTAGTCACTAATACATGTACAGACCTTTAATACACAGTAACACAAATAGTAACAGCCAGTTAGTGGAAGACAGTTCCAATTTATGTATAGTCCATACAGAAACTCTAATGGTCTGTTAATCAAATTACTATATTCATAGCTTCAGTTTGAATGCTTAGTAACATAAAAAGTCACTTACTGAAATTACAGAATCTTCACATTGTTGAAGTTGGTTGCCTGTTTAGATACAACAAAGAAGACATTGTTCTTGTGTTCTTCTGCATATGTATACTTTGTTTTTTTCCATGAAGTGCAGTTTCTCTTGACAAATGATGCACTCAAAAGAAAAGTACACAGGAGGTTTACACACTGATCTAGGATTTAATCTTCTACGTTCACTAGATGTCCACCATCATTCTTTTGATGTGGTTTTGACTGTATGCAAACTTTGCAAGTTTCAATGGAAAACTTCAAACCACTTCACCCTTTAAAGTCATACTTCCCTCTTTCTCCTGATCCTCGACTCTCCCTTCAGACAAAATCCTATTTTAGCAGCCTACCAATGTCCTTCCCCTTCCCCTCATTACTTTTTATCACTTCTCAAAGTGAGCATTTTTCAGAGAGAAATTCAGTATCCTGCTATAGTGACAGAACAATCAATAAGATCATGGTGCTTGAGAGAGACTTAAACTAAAGAGAAGGAAAACAAGCCAGTGTCAATCTGTTGATGATTCTGCTGTTCCAGAATCTGGTCAAATTCTCCCGGTTATTGTCCACCATTTATAAACTTGTATGAGGATGATTCTAAGCTATGAAGAAGTTGCAGTTACTTGGAATGCTGTAGATGACATGTTGAAATGTCCATGTGCAAGGGGGAAAAAAGATTTAGTGAAAGAGAGAGGGAGAAACTAAAAAGAGAGAAAATTATTATATATCATTGATGATCACTCTCTTGTCACATGATCCAATATAATAACTTGTTTCCAAGGTATTAAAAAAATGCTGAGTGAAAGTCAAACTTTTTGATTTTTCAGTCTTTTACTTTCTGATTTGAAGTCAGCACTGTCTCATATATGTATTCTCTGTTTCAAAAGTATTTGGGATGACTGATGTAAAATAACATTAATACTTTCAGTGAAAAACATACTTTGTCTACCTTTCAACTCCATATCACTAGTCAGTCATCATCTAAACTTACAATAATTTTTTTTTCAGACTCACCTGTTACAATGGATGGAGATCACAGTGTCAGAACCGGAAAAAACGGACAGTAGCATCCATGAAAATGCAGGACACCTTCATTGTCTACCTTGTAGAAACACGGTAAGTTACATCTCAGTCCACAACCCCTGATTTTCCTTAATCTTTGCTGGGTTGGGTGGTTGGTTTTCATTTTCCTTTCAGCGCCATTAACCATGCCCTCTCAGTGACATGCCTCCTGGTCTTCTGCTTTACATTCTGATCACGGTGATCCTTAGAACTTTGCGCTCAGTCTCATGTTTCGGTCTCAGTGCTAACTACTAATCAAGTGGAGCTACTAGAAATACCATGCAACTTCCATGAATGATTCCTCTGTTCAGCTGCTGCCACCACCTCACAATGTTCACAAATTCTGTTACAGATCATTTCCTCACAATGTGATCAGTTTGGTCTAGCCCTCTCCTTGTTTGACTACTGACTGACCTACCTATAGTTTATCACGACTTTTTGGTGTATGGTAGATTGTTGACAACAAATTTCTGGAATCAATCCCATAACAATCCAGTTCTTTACTTACATGACTCCCCCCACCTCCTTTCCTTCCTCCCCTTCTCTTCTCTCTTCCCTGCTTTCCTCCTCCCCCCCCACCCTCCCCTCCCACTACCTGCTTCTATCTGACAGTTATTCCAGCCATTTTCATTTTGGTTTTGATCCTGTGCATGATTTCAGGAAACAAAAGACAGCTTCTCTGTCAATGCATGCAGCTTGACATTTGGGCCTAATAAGGGGTTTCTGAAAGGAAATTCAATTGCTGTCTCAAGCCTCAACACAATTGTCACATTTGGATTAGTTTGGCATGTACTGTATCATTAGCAGCGCATTGGGCTAATTTGTAGGCCAGACATCTGCTAAGTGGTAGCCACGAAACCCGCTTCTTCAGTTTTCTTATCTTCATCATTAATTCATTTATCCATCTGCTGTAACTGTAAGTCATGTGCCGTGTGATCTCAAAATTTAGCGGATGTGGTGGTGTGGTGTAAATGGACTAGTCTGCATGCAGTGACACCTCCTTGATGGAACTGAAACTGTAATGTATCATGTCAAACTCTTGCACGGTACAAACAGTTTACTAGTTCTGTTTTTGCACTAATATTCTGTGACTGAGGCAGTAAATAGAGCCTTTCTGTATAGATTCCTCTGTATGAAAACTTCGAGGTTTTGTTGAGAGGTCCCACAGTACTTTCAATAGTAGTCATCATGAGGCCATGCACTTTACAAAGCAGATGTTGCATTGATGCTGAATCACAATGATGGCATTCGGTCAGCTGCCAGCAAGTCTACCGCAGACGTGGAGAGCCTCCTTCCTAGATCTTCTTGAAACCAAACCAAACCAGAACCAATGGTAGCATGCATTTAGTTGTGGTACTGGTTCAGTTCAGCACAAAAGTAGGGGTTAAGCTGTTGGGCAAAGTCCAACTTTGCCACATGTACCTCAAACAACAGCCCACATGAATCTGCTTACACAAAGGACTTGAACACAAAGTCATGACATGCTGCTGGAGGATGAACTGTAAACTGCATTTAAGCATAGTAACAAAATGGTGATAATAAAAAGAATAGAATTAGTATGGGTCAAGAGAAGAATCTTTGAATTTTAGTTGTTGACCTCTATTTGACTTTTGAATCTTATGAAAACGATGTGTATAGTTTTGAAAAAGAAATGTCTGTCATGGAGCTAATCTTATTAGGATTGGTATGAGAGCAAACAATTCGTAAGTTATGATTTGGAGATACTGTTGTTTCAAGGCTTTAGTTTGTGCAGTTTATTCTAACAAAATCTGTGAAAACCATAGCTTACATAGCACATTGAATTGATTGAGAGATTTCAATGGAGATTCAAAATGAAACTTTCAGAGTGCAAAAGCGCCATTGGTATGATATGCTATGATGTTGTATTATATGATGAAATGTGATCACCACAAGTGCTGGTCACAAATGAAAAGCTGAAGGACCACAGATTCTGAAGCAGTTTGACTTGTATTTTATGATGATGGTCAGATAGGATTCCATTTTGCTTTGATATATGGCAAGGACTGGCAAATGCTCTTTAAATATAATGGTTCATGGTGTCAGTAACCTGAATAAGGCCTAAGATTGAAAAGAAACACACAGACTTGTGGTGTTTGTCAGAAAGGGAAGTTGAGCAACACTTCTTATTTGACCTGCTGGCATACTCTAGAACTCTTGGAATGAAGGTGAAGGCTGAAAATAATGATAGCTTTGTTACAGCCCAGTAATTAATGTGAATCATCCCCCTTGCAGCAGGCAGATATTCTTCGGTGTTCCAAATGGTGCATATGATTATGCATAAATGAGTCACAGAAGTTCAATTTGGCGTCATATACTTTACCATGTCAGACCATAGCATTCAACGGCAGTTAGCCAGCTCTGTCAGGCCGAATTTTTTCCGTGGCCAATGCAGTCATAAGACAGTCACGTGATGTCACCCCACTTCCGGCCCCGGAAGAAGCCAGTGTCAACTTCCTATAATCCATTCATCTTCGGCCTGCCGTCAAAGCAAGATAAGTCTTGTGCTCTGTCTCGCCTATACTTGCCTTTGTGTTAACTTTGCTGTGTTTTGTTCTATACTTGATTCAGTTGTGGCTTGCAAATGTGAGGCTCTTGGTGGGAGCGTATTTATCAAAAGATTTGTCTCTTTTACCGGCACTCTCGGGAGCGTATTTATTAAAAGATTTGTCTCTTTTACCGGCACTCCCGCGACTTTGTTACTCGCGATCGTCGGCACCGCTCGCCGGTCGTGTTCCCCCACCATATTGCCGAGCCTCGGGTTCAGCACGCATTTTGTGCTGGTTCCGGCTTGCACTAGACCCTGAGTATTTTTGCCGTGTGAGGCTCTTGGTGGGAGCGTATTTATTAAAAGATTTGTCTCTTTTACCGGCACTCTCGGGAGCGTATTTATTAAAGATTTGTCTCTTTTACCGGCACTCTCGCGACTTTGTTACTCGCGATCGTCGGCACCGCTCGCCGGTCGTGTTCCCCCACCATATTGCCGAGCCTCGGGTTCAGCACGCATTTTGTGCTGGTTCCGCTTATTAAGGTTTAGGGCTCAATAACTATCACACCTGTACTCTTTACCCTTCACAGGTAGAACGTGTTCGAGTAAGGGTGTGTGACACTGATCTGCTTATTAAGATTTAGTGCCCAAGAACTATCACACCTATACACAGTGATACTCCACGTGTAGAGATTGCTATTAATAGCCATACCAGTCACACGACCGGTGGCGTGTACGGGTAGTTCGAGTTTTCAGTCGATCTCTCGAGCACTTTGCACGACACCACACGGACGATCGAGATTAATTGATTTTCTCGATCGGCCCCTTGTCTCCTCTTTGCGGTCGTGTGTTCCGGTTTGCTCTATCCACCTGTGCCCAATATGGTGAAGGACACCGCCGGGTCGAGCCACTCCACTGCTCGGAGTTCGCTCAATTTCCCGGAGAACCCGCGGGTCGATTCCATCTCGGAGCAATCCGTTCGCACTGATGAACGTACGGTTCGGGTAGACAGAGACGACTTCTCCGCGGAAGGGACGCGTGATCTTCCTCGTCTACCAAACCGACGGACGCACGACCGCGGCGTCCCAAGGCTGATAGGCAAGCGGCCACCATTTCAAAATGCCTTTCATTTGATCTGCCTGCTAGTCTAAGGGCAAAGCTCCCCTCAAGGTGCTGCCCAGAAAGTCTAATGGCAAGGCTCCCCTCAAGGGGCCCGGCCGAGCAAAGACTAGCCAACGGAATTCGCCCTCCCCCACCCTTCTCCATCGGCCAGCTTGCCCTCTAGCCTACGGACTCGCTCGGAGACTTCTAACTATCATGCTGAGTCACGCGAATCTCGGCCCCCGGGGCACCTTGCCGAGCCGCGGACCAGCACGGGTGACGGATCTGGGATGGAATCACCATCCGTCACTCGCCTTGATGAGTCACGTATCTCTTTTTCCCCCCAAATTGATACGTGCACTCATAGCGCTCGGCCCCACCGGGCACAGGTGCAGCCAACACCTGAGCTCGAGGAGCGCTTCGACTCCGGAAGCAGCCTTATGGTCACCCCGACGCACGACCTCGGTGGTGTCCATAATCCTGGGCGTGCGGGCACGCCGCGCCATGGGCCCGGCCGTGCCCATGCACAAGGACGGTCGACCTACCCCGATCGAACGTCACCTTCTTCCCTAGGGGTATTGGACGTTGGGGAACCGACCTTTCGGATCCCCATTTGGGCAACGTCCGCGGTCCCGCTCCTCCGGGGGGAGGATCTACCAGCGGGACCAAGGGTAACCTGACATATTCCTCCAGGGGAGGAACACGGGACCGCATCCTGACCAATCCGCACTTTCGCGGGTTGGGGGCTCGACTTCCGCATCCTCCTCCATACCATTATGGCCCTCCCAGGCCCATTCCAAGGACGTGTATGGTGCAGTGCACAGACCTGGACGGGGACGACAGGCCACGGCCTCTCAAGCCCCCCCCCAACAGTGATTCAGGTTACCCGGGTCCCCGGGGACTTTCTGCCTACAAGAAGAAGAGGGTCTCGTGGCTACGACTCGGCGGATGTCTGACCTACGCATTCGCCCAACGCGCTGGTCAGACCTTGAGTGCGGCCTACCTACCATGGTTTTTCCCCAGGGCCGCCACAGCCCGTTTACCTCCCCGGGGACCGGTGGCTCTATGCCCCCGAGAGAGACCAGTGGCTTAACGCCAACACCCAGCACGACCAGCTACATGGTCGAATGTGGCACCCGGCCTCACTTACCTGGGTCGACCTTGGTCTCCCTCCTCGGGCGCTGTCCTATCGGCAGGACGATGTCCCGGCCGCCGATTATAGGGCCACCGGGGACACACTACAGGCACCCCTCGACTTACCTCCTGAAGACGGGTGCTATGAACCCTCTCAGGACCAGTACCTCCCTGAGGCGGACGATGACGAGGAGCTAGCCCCCACCTCATTGTACGATGTCCGCACGATAGAACGGTGGCGACCAGACCTCGTTAGGAGGGAGGCCGCACCCGCTGACGAATTTCTCTCCCTCTCCCCCGGCCCAGAGATCTAGACCAATCTACCCAAGAACCCCTCAGTCGCCTCCTTGTTTACGGACAATCCCGTGACCAGGGAGATGGGCATTTCCCAGTCGGACCGTCGGTTGATCCCCCACCTGCCCCCCCCTACTTCCGGCGCCATCTCCTTTAAGAACCTAAAGGAATGGGTCCGAGTAGCCAGGATGGGCATCCTCCACACCACGGCGGGACACACCTACTTGGACATGCCCCTTCAGCGAGCGGAGGCTCTATGGCCGGAGGACGATGGTGCCATCCCAGTACCGGGGGACCCGGGCTCTGAGGCGCACCAAGAGCCTGACCCTCGCTTGTTCAGCGATCCTTTCATGCGACACCTAGTTAACAGGATTTCGCATCACCTTTCGGCTGCGGCGGACAGCGCAGCCAGAAGCCACTTCAACTGCTTGTTGGTCGCGAGAGAGGCCGTGCTGGCGCGGACCTCTCTCTCCCCGACGCTTAAGGCAGCCCTGCGATGCATCCCGGGCCAGGTCCAGTCGCTCTTTGGCGACTACTCGGCTGACGTCATAGCACAAGCAGTTGAGGAACGCAAGCAGGCTGTGTCCTTTGCGCCCAGGCCACCGCCACGCCCTGCTAGACCCCCACTTCGTTCCTTCCCCAGGCACAGACCCTATCCCAGACAATCGCCTTCCCGCACCGCACGGCCCGCCAAGCGACCTAATCTTCTCCCAAGGCCTAAGCCAAAACCCCATCAGCAAAATTTTCGGTTAGGCCAACAGTCACGCTCCCGGAGCTGACTAGGGAGACAGCCCGAGGGGGACTTAGATCAGGTAGCACCCCCCTCGCCCTATCCCCCACCCACCAGCCCAGACCCTCGCCCCCCCTGGCGGGCAGCCTCTCCCGGCATGCCCACCAGTGGAGACGCATACGCCTCACCCCTGGATAGTGGCGGTGCTACAGGAAGGGTTTCGCCTTCCTTGGGCCCACGAGCGTCCCCCCCCTCATGCTATCTCCCCCTCCCTCCCCCAACGAACCCTCCCCCGCCAAAGCAGAAGCTCTTCGCACGGAAGTCCAAGACCTCCTCAAAAGAGGGGCCATCTCAAAGATTTCCCACCCAAACCCCGGCTTCTACTCTTTGTGATCCCAAAAGCCTCGGGAGGATGGAGGCCCATTCTAGATCTTTCGCCCCTCAACAAGTTCCTCAGGCCCACCAAGTTCAAGATGGAGACCCCCACCCAGATCCGAGACTCCATCCATCATCGCGACTGGGCCACATCCGTAGACCTGAAGGACGCCTATTTTTCAGATCCTGATTCACCCGGCCCACAGACGATTCCTACGGTTCGTCTGGCAGACCCCGGAGAGGCCTGCACGCATAGTGGACCTCATCTCCTGCCTGTCACAGGCACCCCACACCTCGGCCAGAACCCTGTCCTCCCTCCTAGGAATGATGGAGTCCCTGTCTCCCCTCATTCCCCTGCGGCGGGTCCCCAAACGCCAACTTCAGAGGGAGTTCCGCCGACGTTTGTCACAGACCTCCGACCGCTGGGACCAGGTCATTCCCCTCGGACACTGGTTCATTTCGGCGACGGAGGAGCGGCTCACTCCAGCCACTCTCTCCACCGGGGTCCCCATCTCCCTCCCAACCCAACCCAACCACTGGAACTTTATACAGACGCCTCCAACTTGGGCTGGGGGGCCCACGTGGAGGACAGTCACGCCTCGGGGAGTGGGAGCTGGAAGCGGTCAGGCTAGCCCTTCTCCAACTCCAGCACAAGGTCGCGCACCGACTTGTTCTCCTCCTCACGGACAATACGTCGGTAGCTTGCTATGTCAACAAAGGGGGAGAGGCCCGCTCCATAGGCCTCTCCCTCAGAACAGAGGCCCTCCTTCGCTGGTGTCGCGCAACCATTGGTTTGTGCCCATGATCGACCTGTTTGCCACCAGCTTCAACCATCACCTGCCCCTGTACGTCTCTCCCGTTCCAGATCCCCAGGCGGATGCAGTCGACGCACTATCCCTCCCCGGGACGGGCCTACTGGCGTATGCCTTTCCCCCCTTCCCCATCCTACACAAGGTGATCAGGAAGGCAAGGCTGGAAAGACCCAGGCTGATCCTCGTAACGCCATGGTGGCCGACCCAGTCTTGGTTCCCGGACCCCAAGTCCCTCACCCACGTTCCCCCCCTCCGGCTCAGCCCTCGCTGGGACATGCTGAGACAACCCCGGTCAGGTCTTCCTCACTCCAATCCCAAGATGCTTCGCCTACACGCGTGGCTTCTATGCCAGCCCAACTGCGAACATCTGCATCTACCCCCCACTCGGAGAGACCCCAGTCCGTCCTAGACACACTAGCCGGGGCAGGGGCCTCTCAGGGATTACGGGACTTCGCCTCGGCATCTCGCAGAGCCAGCACCGAATCCCTCTACAACTACCGTTGGGAGAGATGGATAACCTGGTGCTCAGATAACTCTGTTCCCCATTACTGCCCCTCCAACATCCAAATAGGAAATTTCCTCTCCCACCTATCCTCTTCCCTTAAGCTGTCGGCTGGCTCCATTCGGGCTACAGATCAGCTATCTGCACTACCATTCGTCAACTGGGGGGCCCTTCTTTTGACAATGACTTTCTCCTCAGAGAGGTGTCTAGAGGAGTTGCTCTACGGGAAGCTCAGTCCCCTAGGCGCATTCCCCTCTGGGACCTTTTTACGGTCCTCGATGCCCTCAGAAAAACCCCTTTTGAACCCATTGCTTCTATTCCTTTTGACCTCCTCTCCTTTAAGACCACCTTTCTCCTCGCCCTGGCCTCGGCCAGAAGACGAAGTGAGATTCACGCCCTCAGCGGTGACCCCACAGATATCGCCTTCCACAGGGACGGCTCAGTCTCTCTCAAGTTCCTTCCGGAGTTCTGACATCTTGGGAAAGGGAGAAAAAGATGGAGACATGGACCTTTGCCCCTCCAGGTGTCTCAGGTACTACTGGGAACGCACACGCCCCAGGCGCTCCTCCCAGAGACGACTCCTTATCTCCCTCAACCCCAACAATACTAGAGATATCTCGGCGGGAACTATCTCCAGGTGGCTCTCCAAGACGGTGAGATCTACCTACGCTCAGGCGTACAAGGATCTCCCTGTCCTATCACCCAGGGCCCACGAGGTCAGAGCACTGGCCACTTCCACAGCGTTCCAGTACTCTGTCCCCGTGCGCCACCTGCTGGAGGCAGCCTACTGGCGTTCGGAAAATCCCTTCATTAATTTTTACCTGAGGGATATCCGCATGACCAGAGCTGATGGGTCTAAGGGGATTTCCTTTGTGGCGGCCAATGCAGCCATATCGGTCAACCCCAAGAACCACTAGGGCGCTCGCCCTCCTCCGATTCCTTTAAATTCTGCTATGGTCTGACATGGTAAAGTATATGACGCCAAAATGGGGAGTTTGTGTTATACTCCCTGTTTGGCTAGTATACTTACCATGTCAGACTCTAATTCCCTCCCTACCTTCCCCTCTGGCGCCAAGGTTCTCGGGGTCACCATACACCAGGCCTCGCTGAATGACTTATAGGAAGTTGACACTGGCTTCTTCCGGGGCCGGAAGTGGGGTGACATCACGTGACTGTCTTATGACTGCATTGGCCACGGAAAAAATTCGGCCTGACAGAGCTGGCTAACTGCCGTTGAATGCTATGGTCTGACATGGTAAGTATACTAGCCAAACAGGGAGTATAACACAAACTCCCCATTTCTGAGACACAGAAATATCAGTCTGTGGTTCATTGTGATGCACATTGTTGTTTGAATTGAATTCACAGGCCAGTTTGTCGTATCACATTGCAATAAGCAATAAGAGACAGCACATCAGGCTAGAGTTATTTCCCTTCTTTGCCCATGAACAGGTGCACATGCGGTCTCATTCAAAATGTCACTCTTGCAGTGACTCAAAAAAGCAATTAGTTCACATAGTCGAATGAGCCTGTGAGAGACACAACAGTTGTGTAGGTGGATCGAGGATGTAAATTTAGATACAGTGTGGATAGATGTACAAGATGACAATTGTGTTGTTTAATTTCTGATTAGATGTTTATGCTAGAATGATATTTTTCAGCTCAAAAAGGATAAGATATAGGATAGTCTGAAGATACCTTCCCTCTCCCTCCTCTTTCTGTCTGTCTGAAACTGATCAAATTTGAGTCTCACTCTACCCAGCAGATTGAATCTGAGTTGCAGAGTGACCGACCCCAACATGCGAGGCTATGGAGAGGGAGCGACTTCCGCTTGGCGGCGCTATAGCGAGTTTGAACTGCTGAGGAACTACCTTGATGCTACCTTCCCTGCAGTCGTCGTCCCTCCTCTGCCAGAGAAAAAGGCAAGCCTTTGCACAGAGTCCTACACTTGAACCTCATGACCTCAGCATAATGACTAACTTTCTGCCCACCTCTCTTTCTCTCTATGCCAGTCTTCCTCACTCCCACCATCAGCTCTGCTCCCAGCCTTTTGTCTCCCTCTTTATCGAATCAGTCGATGACATGTGTAAAAGATAACAAGGACAGATAGTAAGAAATGTGTTGCCTGTCTTACCTGTTGGTGATCCCCCCCCCCCCCCCCCCCCCCCCCCGCCAGCTCCTGCCCTTGCTTTTGTTACCAGATTGGCAGTGCAGTGGAAAACTTGCTGTTAATTTCATAGTTTTGTGCATGAAAAGTGTCAACAGTTTTGTTTAGACACTTGAGTCAAAAGTAAAGAACATATAATTTTTTTACCTTTTTTTTAACATTAAAGTTTTGTTTATATATAAGTGAATGTAGCAAGCTATAAAATTACGAGTTGTCACTGATTAAGAAATGAAATGCATGATCTGAAAGTTTTGGATGCAAATGTCCCAACCAGGATTTAGATCTTCATAAGTCCCAAGAGAAGCTTTTCCAGTTAAAAATCATGCTTTGATGGGCATCCTGAGGTCCTTGAGTGCAGGTCAACAGGATCAGCATGAAACAATGACCTTTTAACTGCTTGTTATTTTTGCATAACATATAGGTAATTTGTAAATAGCTTTTTTAAAGTGCTAGGTAGTATCAAAATGAGTTATTGTCATAAAAACAAACAAACAAAACACACACACACACACACACACACACACACACACACACACAAGAAAAACACCTAGCACAACTAAATCACTCCAGATTGTATGTAAAAATCTGATAGCTGTAAGTTTGCTTTGCATTTAATGGTTCATTGGATTCAGTCTATGAATTTTTCACAGAAGCATGAAAACGACGGAAAGTACTCACTGCAGACTCATATTCAATATGAAAGGCCTAGGAGCAGGCAATGTAAATAGATCTGCCTTCGAGAGGGATTACGATGGTTTCCTCATGTAGCTAGTGGAGGGTTTTCATATTTATGATATATATTTTCTTTATTTTTATGTCGCCATTTTCTTCATCTTTAATCTCTCTCCCCCCCCCACCCCCCCTTTTTTTTTTCTTTTAAAGTTCCAATCTTTATCAAGTCATTACTATAATGACAGAAGAATTGTAGAATTGTTAGCCTGCACTTGTTTTCCCCTCACTACTTAATTGTTTAGCATTATATTCAATACTTATTATCAGTATTGGCACATAAACAAATTCTGGTCACCTTATTTGTTTCAGTTGGCTTACTAGGCATTTCAACACCATCCATGAGTTGCAGCATATGCATTACTCGCTCAAAAAAGGAAAGGTGTCAGTTCACATTTTTCATAGTTATTAAGTTATGAAAATGATGGTGCTTTAGTTCAGACTAGAGTGGATACTGATTAATAAACAGTAAACAAGTGGGGCAACTTTTGCTCCCAAAAGAAAACCTAACACAGAGTAACTTTTATTCAAGACTGGCACAGCCTTTTAAACTTGACGTTTGGTTGCTGTCAGTATGGTATGTTGTAACCAAGTATGATCATGTCTGCAATGATGCAGGCCAGCTACACATGGCAAAACGCCTCCACCGACAAGTTTGACCCAGACTTTGTGGAACGGAGACGGGCAGCCCTCGAAGTAAGCTGCTTTTTAGCTGTTTATTCATAGTTTAAAAAAAAAGAAAATTGCTGTAATTGCCATGGCCAAAACTTGAGCATGTCCAGTGTCTTTGGTTGTGGCAGAAGTGATAGTGATGTTGTAGAAGTTGTTTTGTTTTTATTTGTGGTTTCTAAATAACTGTTATCTGTGTGGATGTGACTTCTAGTGCAAGTACAGTCTGCTGAATAATCTTCAGGATAGGTGACAAGAATGGAGTCTTTTTTTTGTGTTTTGTTTTTGTTTTTGTTTTTTGCTGTCCCAACCTCTGCGCCACCTCAGAGGCAGTCCACCCACGCCGCTCATTCCGACACCCCGTCCACAGCCACAGCCCGGTCGGTCCCACCGCAGCCCCAGCACCGGCAATCCACAGGGAGCAGTCAGTGTTAAGTCGTCAAGAGGCAACCCACTGGAGGAGACACTGCGCTGCTGCCGAGTCACTTTGGTGGTGTTCAGTGGCGCCTGTTCTGATCTAACACACGCAGGACACCACCTACTAAGCCCCCTACTGACGACAATAATTGCTTAGTCGCGGAGCCAGCACGAGCGAGCTCTCCCTCTGGAGGGCGCCACCACGTCCGTCCAACGACAGCCCCCAGTCTTGCCGATACTGGTGACCCTGACGGAGCCAAACTAAAGCCATAGACGTGGAGAGTACATCGAAACTGAGGTCACCATGAGAGCAGGGCATGAAGGGCCACAGAATTTGAGACTATTTTTTTTTTAATGCTGATCGATGAGAATGAGGATGATTAAGATAATGCTACGGATTTCCATTTCAGTCTGAGACTACATGACAGGGCTGTACTCTACGCTTCCTTTCATAATATATCCCGGCGTCAACCAGGCCCAAGAGATACAGGCACCTGCAGTGTTGGTCAGGAAATTTGAGCAACACTCTCAGAAACGCATCCATTAAGTGGATGAAACTCGACTGTGTGGTCCCAGTCTCCCTAACTGAGTCCGCAGCAAACTCAACTCTGGGTAGGAGACGGTCAGGGCAGAAAAACCCACATGACTCTGAGGGGATTTGAACCCATGACC
>JAMYXO010005895.1:0-10000 GCA_033310375.1 Conus canariensis | reverse complement strand
GCGCCTGTCTGTACACACACGCATATATATATATATATATATATATATAGTATATACACATATATATAATGCTGAACAATTAAGTAGTGGGGGAAAACAAGTGCAGACTAACAATTTTTCGGTCATATAATAATGACTTCTCCCAAATTTGAACTTTTAGAGGAAGAAAAATGAATATGGAAAAAACATATTATAAATATGAGAAACCCTTCACTAGCTGTCTGAGGGAACCATCGTGACCCCTTCTGAAGACAGATCTATTTGTTTTGCCTGCTCCTGGGCCTTTCGACCGTTGGATTGGACTCACTGGGAGACGGCTGATTATGTCTGTCCTCCTGGTGTCAAATAGAGACACACCACAGTCCATAATTCTGTGGTGTTCTCACCACCAAGGGTTCAAAAAAGAATCCAACAGCACCCCCAAAACAGCCAGCGAAGGATAGTAAACGGAATAAAACGAAAATGTGGAGAGGAAAAAAGTTGCTGAAAAACTAAAAGCATTATGCAAACAGTATAGAATGTAGGGGACAATCTTTGAGCCTATGCCTGAGGATCCATTCAAGGATGCAAGGGAGATCAAAAGATATGGAACAGTCTGAGTGGTCAGCTCTGCTGTTCAATAACTCAAGCATTGTCAGTGGCTAAGAATTGTGCAGAACAACCTTTACTTGGATGTCCTTTAAGAGATGCAGTCTCCCACTGATTGACCAAACAATATAATGCTGAACAATTAAGTAGTGGGGGAAAACAAGTGCAGGCTAACAATTCTTCAGTCATTATAATAATGACTTCACAAAGATTTGAACTATATATATTGAATATATATAGTTGTGGTTTTTAAACTCTCTGTTTTATATATATATATATATATATATATATATATATATATATATATATATATATATATATGTTGAGAGAGAGAGAGAGAGAGAGAGAGAGAGAGAGAGAGAGAGAGTCTCCTTTTATTCATTAGTTTACATTTGTTTCATTTACTCACGCAGTTTCTTTTAGCCGACTTTGAATGTCCATGAGTAACAGGTATGTTTCGGGGCTTGATATAAGCAGCTGAGTTCACGGGTCGACGAACGAATATTCCACTCAAAGATCTGATGATCCGTTCTGTTTCAGTGAAGATCTGTCGATTTATAAAACCCATGAAACCATACTCCAGTCTGCACTTTATTTTCAGTGTATGCTTCAATCCCTATTAGATCGTCAGATCTCTCTCTCTCTCTCTCTCTCTCTCTCTCTCTCTCTCTCTCTCTCTCTCTCTTATAACCGAGGATCAAACCTCTTTTCCACCAGGAGACAGATATCAGCAAGGAAGTAAACAGCGATTATATAACTTTCATCGCTGCAAAGGATGACATCAGATTACCCTGATTTCAAAGCTAGGTGACTTCAGGCAGAAGTGGAAACTAAAGACCAAAAGTAGAATTACTGAACTTCCAATGTGGTTTGTCCTGCCCCCCAAAAGTTCGACAGGTCGAAGCGCGTTGTATCTGTTTGTAACTTGTTTGTTACTTTGCTTGGCTGCTCAACAATCCTATTTGTGCTCAACTGTTTTTCCAGTTTTCCCAACTCCCATTATCAGGATTCGCAGCAGTTACAACAATGGTACTTGAGAGAGTGAACATGATGTCAATGATTCACACACACACACACACACACACACACACACACACACACACACACACACACAGAGAGAGAGAGAGAGAGAGAGAGAGAGAGAGAGAGAGAGAGAGAAGATGTCAATTCCTTCTCATCGCTGTTTAGCCCAGGATAATAACTATTTTCAAAATGAAAACAGAAAATAAGTTACAAAAGCACGCAAACCCGTTGTTTCTTTGGGAAAATAGTTACTATCCTAAAGAAAACAGAAAAAAAACAATCGTGAGTCTTAGATACAGGGGCGATAATAACTGCTTTACCCTTTTTCATTGATTTACGAGCAAGACAATGAATTGTTTTCCCCAGGAGAACCAAAACAGGCATTATAGGCATTTGACGCTAGCAAACTCCCATAGCATACGTCACTCAACCGTAACAAGCACCGTGACCAGCGCTTCTGAACACTCTCACCCCGTCTGACCTCGACTGCCTCGGTAAGGTTGAAAGAAGCAACAAAGACAGTGTTAGACAAAAGAGAACAAAAGTGGTTGGAGCAGGGCAGAGAGAGAGAGAGAGAGAGAGATTTGGAGATACATGGGGCCTTTTTGCTTCCATCCGTTCCTTCTACTATTGTGTATGGAATGTAGTGTGGTAGCAGATTCGATGAGGGGTTTGATTTCATTGTACTTTGTTTATCCTTGCTCGAGTGGTCTCGCCAGCACCGGGGCCCTTTTACAGCGGTAATACCTGCTGTTCAGCTGTGCTGTGCTTCTCAGCATATGGCTCCTCCTATTCCAGTGATATTTAAACACACACACACACACACACACACACACACACACACACACGCATACACACAGTCGCTCGCGCGAACACACACACACACACACACACACACACACACACACACACACACACGTATGCACGCACACACACACGCACTCACGCACGCACGCACGCACGCACGCACACACACACACACACACACACACACACACACACACACACACACACATACACACACAGACGTAGGTAGATAGATAGAAAAGACAGATGTCTGTCTATCCATCTATCTATCTATCTATCTATCTATCTATCTATCTATCTATCTATCTATCTATCTATCTGCTTGTCTATCTATCTCTCTCTCTCTATCTATCTATCTATCTATCTATCTGTCTGTCTGTCTGTCTATCTGTCTACAGATAGATAGATAGATAGATAGATAGATAGATAGATAGATAGATAGGTACGTCTCAAGTGGGGAAATGTCTCTTGCTCACCTTTCGTTTGTGGCGTTTGTGTTTTGTGCCTTTCTATTTTATTCACTTGGGAAACTGTAAGTTACTTTAGTTTAAGGCCACGGGACAACCGAGGAAAAAAAGGAATCTAAACGTACAGCTAGAAAAGATGCAAGAAAAAATATGTCATACAGTTTCCCAAAATAAGACACAACACTTAAAAACAAAGGCATGTCATATTCTATCAGCCGGTGTGGTTAGCGTCGCAGATTCCCGGCTGGAAGGTGATCAGTATAGGAGTCCGATAAGTATTGCATTTGAAGATGATAGTTAGGATAGTCTCGCACTACTGTTGGGCATAGCAAGTACAGAAGTCTTGCATACCAGATTTGGAACATAACGACGTCTGTTTCTACAATTCAGAAAAAAATAATATAATTTTGGTGCCACAACTTAGGAAGATAGAATCTATCGTTCTGGTGTGTAAAATGGAAAGACCGAATTTACAGTACAGGACCTCAGGAATGTCTGAGTCTACAGTTGGGAAGAAAAGGGGGCTGGTTTGCCCCGTAAAAAAGACAACAGACTCTTGCTGCGGGGTCCAGGGTTCGGTATCTACTCGAGATAGCCATGTTAGAAGTATTGCTTTTGCTTTTGTGTTAACAACTGTGCATATTCCAGTTCTCTCTGGTCTTTTGAACGCCACAACTGCTGATGAGAATGGTCATAATAAAAAGAAAGAAATGTAACTATTCTACTTCTACTACTACTTCTAGTTCTACTACTTCTACTACTACTACTACTACTACTACTACTACTACTACTACTACTACTACTACTTCTTCTTCTTCTTCTTCTTCTTCTTCTTCTTCTTCTCATTTTTGTCATCATTATTGTTATTTTCACATCATCATCATCATCATAATTATAACAATGATGATGATGATAATGATGATGATGATAATGACGATGATGATGATTATCATCAGTATTATTATTATTATTATCATCATCATCATCATTATCATCATCATCATCGTTATTATTATTAAAATCGCATCTTCCTTGACAGGGTGATGCCTTTTCTTGAAAAAGACAGAGTTGGTATTCTATATCAGCAGCATGAAATTCTGTATAAAGTCTGATCTTTTTTAATGCATACTTGTATTCTGTGCGGAATGCACTAGACACGTATTTTGATAATTATATCCTTAATGCACATCGAGTATCTTTAGAAGATAAATAGTGCTTGAAGGTCCAGTAACTTTTGCTGAAGGCTGCTTTGCATCGAAAAATATGCAGAACAATGCGAGTCCAGGGTCTGATGAGTTCACTGTTAAACTAAAAAAAAGCCATTTAGACTGGTTCGTTTCTTGTCCATTCTGTCAATGAATGATTTGAAAAGTGTCAGCTCTCTGTCACACAAAGACAAGAGATTCTTCTCTGCATTTCAAAAGAGGAATAACCAGAGCAACTTTTAAAAAATGGAGGGTCATTTCCCCACAAAGTATTACTTATAAGATTTGGTCTGCCTGTTTGGCCTCTTGACTTAGGCTTGTGATGTCATCAACAATATATACGATCAGAAGGGTATATCATCTGGCGATGAAAAGACATTAAATAAACCACTGAACTGAACTGAACTGAAGGGTTTGATGAAAGGGAGATTAAGTGGAGACAGCATGTGGAATATATATGACGTACTGTTAAAAAAAAAACAGAAGAGAATGGTATTCCAGGGATACTACTTTAGTTAGATTTTGAAAAGGCCTTCGATTCGCCGTCTTAGACATATTTTTCACGAAAGGTTTTGCTTTTGGTGCTCAATCAATCAAAGGCGTGAAAGTGCCGTACATAGATCCATATCTTGTGTACACGCAAACCGCCAATATTGTCGTTGGTTTGATGTTTGAAAGAGGAGTTAGACAAGGTGACCTTTGCTTGCCCTACTTGTTACATGCTAAAGTATTTTCAGTTATCTTTCGTCAAAGCAAAAGAAAAAAAAGGAATGTAGGTACGTGACTTTGCAGCTCTTCTCTCCCAATTTGTTGGTGACACATCTATTTGTTTTGATCGTGCAGGACTGTCCTTTTATGAAGCTGTATGTGCACTTGTTGCCTTTAAGAATATCTTTTGCTTGAACATCAACTTTAAGAAAACATAAGCCACGTGGAATCAGGAGAGGCTGTGCTGTAAAGTATCTGTGTGACATGAATTTTGTTTGGGACCCAGGTCTTTTCACAGTCTTGGGTATGAGGTTTCTTTAATCACTGAGCACAGTCCAGATTTAAACTTCGGTGGCAAACTCTTAAATCTAAGATTACTGCCACAAAAATGGACAAGAAGACAGTTAACATCTTTAGGAATGATTATTGTGTTACAGACACCTGTACTGTCAAAACTGGCGCATTTGTTTATCGGTCTAACAGGCCTCAATGAAAACATATTTTCACAAATTCGGCAAGGGTGAAAAGAGAAAAGAGAAGAGAAGAGAGAGAGAGAGAGAGAGAGAGAGAGAGAGAGAGAGAGAGAGAGAGAGAGAGAGAGAGGACTGGGGTTTAGAGACAAGAGGGTGCTACAGTTTAGGTAATCAGCAATTTGGTACCATTGTTAAGGAAAAACAGAAGACTGGCAATATACCGCGCATGCGAATAGCCGTTTGCAGTTCTAGAAGTAAAAAGTCTTTTCTGCATTTTTCTGCGTCTGCAACTTGTGACGACTGAAAGAGACATTTTTTCGAAAGTTTGCGCAGTCTATTTTACACTGTGGATAAAGACGCATTATTTTGCATTGGGATTTGTATGTTTATTCATAGTTTGGCCCAACTGAATCGTGATTAACAGTATCAATACTGGATGGAAAATATTATTACAATTAAGGATTATGTGGACAAGCATATGGAAAACTTTAATGACAACATCAGGAGGGAAAGCGAAACTGGCAAAGCAATATCAGAAAAGATGTTGCTCAGAACTGATCATGGCATCGTTTTCAAAAAATGGCATTACGTTTGCCTCCGAATTTGAAGGCCGCTTAACCCATATTTGAAATATTTGGCACTGCAATATACATGAAAGTACGACGTGTTGTTTGTTTGTTTTCATTTGGAAGCTTTTATAGGCAAACCATGTGTATTTAGTCATATACAACACGAGGCATCTGAGTCTACTTCTCAGACTGAGATCGAAGTCTAATTCTCGGACTGAGAGTGCAAACGCTTGGAGTAAAATGCTAACAGGAAATGGTCTAGTGAGGATCATGAAAGAGACACTTTGATGTTCTCTGAAATTCTAATATATATATATATATATATATATATATATATATATATTGTGTGAATTCTCATTTTTTGCTTAAAGACAATGTCAATAATTTCTTTATTTTGAAACACACAGTGTATCAGGCATCATTACAAAGGAGAAAAAAAAGTTCACATCTGCTCGCTAATTTTGATGCTATGTACCCTGATAATGCATATCACGGTAGGAAGAAGTATACGGGGAAATGGCGAACGATCAACGAAGTTATTGTGGGATGTTGATTGGGTAATTAGGTGCAGCGGCAAATCACGTGGCAAAGAAGGGAAATACTACATTCGAGCTCCAGCGATTGACTAGGAGTACAGGACTATCAATAAACTACAAGTTGAATGTTGATTAACCTAATAAATGGAAAAGTGACATTGTCCATCCCGCCAAAAAGTAAACAAACACACATAAAGCAATAAAAACAAAGACATGAAAACAACAACAACAGCAACAACATCAACATTATCAGCAGCAGCAACAATAGTAATAGTAACAATAACAATAATGATAATGATATAATGATATAATGATATTAATGATAACAATAGTGATGATGATGATGATACTACAACAACAACTACTACTACTACTGCTGCTGCTGCTGCTGCTGCTGCTATTATTACTACTACTCCTCCTGCTACTACTACTACTACTACTACTACTACTACTACTTGCAATAGTAACAACAATAATAAACATGATGATGATGATGATGATAGAAAAGCTGGCTATTAATGATCCTGCATGCTTAACTTATCATAGATCGATCGCAATGTGCTCTGGGGAAAATGTACCAACAAAATGGACCAATCGCAGCCTATTCAAACAACTCCCTGCGCTCGGCCATCATAGAACCCACGTCTGCTTCTAATACTGTCTGAAGATTAGTCATCCTACCTTAGCCTTCCTCTCCAATTTTACCCTCCACCCCCTCCCTCCATTACGAACAACCCAACCGGAACTTCTGAACACATTAAGAATGGCAAGTTTTTTTTAACTGTATAATTTTGAACAAAAAAAAAAACATTGAGAGAGCAGCGCCAGTTTGTTGGCATGGTTCATTAACTATGACGAAGCTTAAATCATACCTCCAAGGATATGAAATCTGTCAACGAAAGCTGACTTATCATTCAATCTTGAAACTTGCACGGGAAAGAAGAACGAGCCAGCTTCACGCTTGACAAGAAACCCACCGCGTCTTGTTCTTGGCGAGGGTGTCTTTCCGTTGACTGTCAAAAGCTTGGCAGACACGGCAGGGGCCTCAGAAACACGGCGCTCTGAAAGAAAATCGCCCAGCAGTCTGTAAGCCTCTGGCTGAGTGCAAGTATTAATGTTTCACTTGAGCGAAGAAAAATTACCTCGTGAGGCCTAATATTCTGCTATCAAACATGCTTGAATACAGCCGTGCTTTTGGATTGCTAGTGGCACACACACACACACACACACACACACACACACACACACACACACTGTCAAGTGCGTGAAACCTCTCACAAAAGGCATTAATCGCTTAGAGGCAAAAGGGACGTTGTACGTAGTATATAAATAGGTAGTAGACCCATTAACCAGGGTGCCGAGAGACTTAGACTTGAAACTGCTGCGTCGGAGGCTAGAGCGGATGCAGAGAGTGCAGCTGCTAAAGCGAGAGCAGATGCAGAGAGTGCAGCGAGGGCTAGAGCAGAAGCAGAATCGGAGATTTTAGCCAAACAAATTGAGTTGGAAAGAATAAAGTCTGAAAATCGTAGTGAAATAGATACCAGTTCTGAGTCAGTAGGCCGCAGACTAAGTTGCGCACCTAGACTTAAACTCCCACTGTTCAGAGAAGAAACTGATTCGATCGATGCCTATATCAGTCGGTTTGAATCGGTTGCCGAGCACGAGGGCTGGCCCGAAGATGACTGGGCAATAAACGTGTCTGCCTTGTTTACAGGTCGTGCGTTACACACTGTTTCCACCTTACCCAAAGGTGATCAGAGGGATTTTGACAAGGTGAAACAAGCAGTACTAAAGGCATATGATTTGACTGAAGAAGGTTTTAGGCGTAAGTTTCGCGAGGCCAGAATCGAACAGGTTGAGACATACACACAGTTCGGAGTTAGACTGGATCACTATTTCAACAAGTGGGTAGAACTTAGTGGAGTAGACAGTGATTTTGAAGGACTCAAGACACTGGTGATGAAGAACAGATACTTGATGGTTGTAGAACGGGCCTCACAATCCACATTAAGGAAAAAGGTGCAACCACAATAGCTGAAGTACTTGAGACAGCTGAGACTTACCGGGAAGCGAGGCCTGATTCGCCTGCCCGGAAGCATATTCAGAGGATAGCAGGCTAGCACATGACTCACACGATGAGTCAGTATTGCACGCCCGTAGGCCCACGGCGTCACGTGAGCAAACAAGGGTGAAGGCCCACGTGGATAAGGCCGTAGATAGACGTACCTGCTTCTTGTGCGATAAGACAGGACACTTGGCTAGAGACTGCCGATTTAGACCTCAGAAAGCTGCAGCAATGAGGGTCAGGCCAAGCGAAAGGCAGGCAGCAAAAGATGAAAAGATGACAGTGTTATTTTGTCTGGACTGTGCTGTGTGTTCACAGATTCAGGCGATAACATGAATGTGCACAAGGGCAGAGTAGGGGACAATGTGGTTAATGTCATTAGAGACTCTGGGTGCACTGGCGTAATGGTGAAGGAGTCCCTGGTTAAGAAGGGACAATTCACAGGTAAAACACAGGGGTGTAGACAAATAGATGGAACAGTAGCACAATTCAAAACGGCCCTGGTGTTCGTTGATACACCATTCTATAGTGGAGTCGTACAGGCTTTGGCTGTCCCAAAGCCGCCGTATGATGTGGTAATTGGAAACATTCCAGGAGCACGCGGGTACGGAGACCCAGACCGTGATTTCTGTGTTGAATCTGGGAAAAGAATTGACTGGAGAGAAAGGCCCCAGGCAGTCACACACTTCAGAAAGCGTTGGAGTTAAGGAGGGTAGCATCGGTTTTGAGATAAAGGATGGGGTATTGTACCGAACTTTCACTCACATGAGTTCGGGGAAAACGAAGAAGCAGGTTGTCGTTCCTAGGCAGCGCAGAAAGGCGGTGATGTCCGAAAATCATGTGACGTCAGCCTCGGGCCATCTCGGTAGAAAGGCCACACAAAAGGTTGTGACGCGGGAGCACTACTGGCCCGGTATCCTAGGCGATATCAGGCACTTCAGCAGACAGTGCAACACGTGTCGTGGTGTACTGCATGGTGTTTTAGAGAGCGAAGAGAGAGTGACGGGGCCGTAGGCTAAATTAAAATGGTCGGGCGAAAAGACAGGTATTGGGTGCGTTTGTCTTTCGCAGTATCGTGTATGCGTGATGTGGCTGGTTGCGGGCCACGTGTATGAAGAGAAAGGGAGAAAGGGAGAGAATTTCCGTAGAAACATAATGTTTATCTTTATATGGCCACACTACTTAGAGCCGGTGGAGGTGTCAGATTGTGTTGATATTTGCTTGGTTAGTGTGTATGGTATCGATTTTTCTCTAATTTCGTTGCAAGATAAATCTTGGGGGAAAAGGATGGTCAGCCCCAAGTGTAAAAATCTGTCAGTCGCTTCATAGTGCGCTCAGTATGTGTCTGCTAGTTCATCTGAAAACACACACACACACACACACACACACACACACACACAGAAAGAGAGAGAGAGAGAGAGAGAGAGAGAGAGAGAGAGAGAGAGAGAGAGAGAGAGAGAGCACAGCATGAATAAGTAAGTAAAATATTAGAAGTAGTACTCATAACGAAAAAAAAACAACAACAGCAACAACAACAAAAACAACAACAACAATCATCA
>JAMYXO010000588.1:0-37500 GCA_033310375.1 Conus canariensis | reverse complement strand
CATTGGAAAAGGTGTCTACGATTTTGTTTTAGAGGCCTGTTTTACCCACAGGTTGATTTATCAATGTTGAATTGTTTGTATTTGTGTTTTACATGCCTGCAAAAAACATTTTCCTTGTGTATATGGGGATATAATAAAACGTCTGAAGTCTGAAGTCTGAAGTCTGTCTGTCTCTCTCATGTAAAGATGTTGCAAGCAGGGCAAGGCGTGCTGTTGTATGTATAACGCAACATCTATCTAGATTTATCGCACGTGTTTTCAACACATTGAACGAGCTCACTGCCGTGACCCACAGCATCCCGCTCACCACTGACACTGCCACCACTGACAGGCGTCAACATCCCGCTCACCACTGACACTGCCACCACCGACAGGCGTTTCCACCGGTGCATCTTTTTTGTGCCTTCCCTTTCTTGTTACACCAGTGTACGGAAAATTCTTCTCCAGTGGCCGGCCACCCCCCTACCTGGACTCTTTTAGGTTGCAGTGGGCATCCAGGAAATGCTTCGTTCCGTTGATAAGCAGATGATCAAAGATCATCGTTGCTCGTTTCCCTTCAGACCTTGCTTTTTTCAGATGAGGGGAAAGGCCACGTCTTACGGTTCGCACACGAGAAGAAAAATTCTCTCCCACAAGATGTCGCTGCCTTTCAATTTCCGTTTTTCTTTCAAAATACGTAACGTGTCCTTATAAAAAGAACAATGGGCGATTACAGGAGAGTCCGGTTTGGGATTTAGCCTTAGCCTGCGAACTCGATCAAACTCTATGTCCCGTGTCAATCCAAGTTGATCAGATTTGTATCTCATGGTCATGGATTTTGCCTTCGCACTGTTCCACAGATTCATTCTGATCTTTAGGAATACCGTAGATTAAATTGTTAGGTTTTGATCTTTCCTCTAAGTCGTCCGTTTTTAGTTCTAATTGTTCAATTCTTCATATGAGGTCAGAGTTCTGTTTTGCAAAGTTTGAATTCTCTTTCCCTAAAGTCTCCACCTCGTCCCTCAGATCTTTCACACCACTTTGTAACGCTGGGAACTGGTCATTTAGGCATTGACATTTCTCTCCAAGTCCGTAAATTTATTGCTCATTTCTCTAAAGGTACAGTTCATTGACGTCAGCATACCCATGATGTCCGCATTGGTGGGTTGCTGGGGAGAGGTGGGTGTCGTCCGTCCGCTGTCCGCCGGCGAAGCTCTAGTCCTGTCCACGCTGACCCTGCGTCCTGAGCTGCCGAGCCTGGTCTGCTTCAAACTGTCCGTCCTGGGTCCTGGGTTCTGCTCCACGTCTCCACAGCGTAGAAGGAATCCGCCCCAGAAAATTAAGGTTAAGAGCAGGCCAAGGGCTATACTGTCTAGCTTCGCATGCGGTGTCAACGTGGCGATCCGCATAGCCGTCTTCTTCCTGGCTCGCTACGATATAAAAGCGATGTAGATGTGGACGAACCTGCCACAGCTCGCTCTAAAAGAAAGTGCTGCTTAAGGCATGATATCTGGTGGGGGTACTGGTAAAAGTTGAGGAAGGTACTTTGTAAATATCCGCCCCAAAAAGAAGGAAACTACACAGCCATCAATGCATGACTGCTCGACTGAAACGCAGTTCATGATCCCCAGCCCAGAGAGAAAGAGAGAGAGAGAGAGAGAGAGGAGAGAGAGAGAGAAGACAGACAGACAGACAGACAGACAGACAGACAGACAGACAGAGACAGAGACAGAGACAGACAGACAGACAGAGACAAGAGAAGACAGAGAGAGAGGACAGAGAGAAGAGAGAGAGACAGAAGACAGAGAGACAGAGAGAGGAGAGAGAAGAGCAGAAGACGAGGAGAGAGAGAGAGAGAGAGAGAGAGAGAGAGAGAGAGAGAGAAAGAGCAGGAGAGAAGAGAGAGGAGAGAGAGAGAGAGAGAGAGAGAGAGAGAGAGAGAGAGAGAGAGAATGAGCAAGAATATTTTGCCAAGGGAAGTAATCGTTGACAAAGATCAAGTATGCTTTCTTCTTGTATTTCTTAAGAGAACACAAAACCCACAAAATTCCAACGTTTATATTGGTAAAGAAAAATGGGTCTTTTATGAACAAATAGAAGTGTGTTGTATTGGGGACGTAGATCGAATTTGACACTGTACATGATCAGTATAAAGCTTGTGGTGGTGGTTGAAATGATGGCACTGTTGCTCATTCCATACGGTATGAACATTGGTGTTTGATTGAAGCCACTTTGAATGCACTGGGAAACGTCATGAGATTGTCCGGGGCTACGTTGCATACAGGCAGCTGAGCAGGAACACTGAGAGTGTCACCGTCTGATGACGCTGACCTTTCTGGAACTGCTTGCAGTTTGTCCTGGAACCTGCACTGTCGTCCGATTGGAAGACTTCATTGGTCTGTCTTCGCCTGCACTGCCTACCACTCCACACCATCACAACGACATGGGTGCACACTTTACCACCTGCCTACAACTCCAATAGCTGCTTACGGTTATTTGTGTTTGTTTGTTTTTGTGCGTAATGACGCTGACATACATAAACAAACAGACAGACAGACGCAGGGAGAAAACATAAGGCCCATTGCTGAGAGAATGGCACTGGTAATAATAATGATAATAATTAGTTTCAAAGTGAGATGACTGCAGGTGGAAATTCAAAACGAGCTTATCAGAAAAATAGAATTCCGCTAGACGAAAAGAAGCGAAACAAAGAAGACAAACTATGACGCGTTTCGACCTCTGTGCTCTTCTTTCAGGCCAGACAAACAACATTGCAGATAATGAACACGAAGAAGGAACAATCACTTCTCTTCTTCGATTGAGCGTCAAATGATCATGATGCAGAATTGAACGATAATGATATGTCCAATACGTACGATTTATGTACAGCGCCTTTTACTGTTAATTGTTCAAAGCCAGAGCCATAAGAAATGTTCGTGCTGAAAAACAGATACATTTAAAAAAAGGAATCACCCTCACACACATACAAACAGGTTTAAAGTCTACATACTCTATTTCCAGACCAACGATTGGAACCAGTTGAACTTCGTCACAAAGGACACGCTTTTCTGTACGGAGTTTTGTTTATGAGAATTCACTTTACCGATGGCATGTTGAGCTGTTTGGATGAAGAGTTTCGTTGTCTTTTCTCAGTAGGAATGAGAGAGGAAATGAGTTAAAAGTGGGAGAGGAAAAATTCTGCACTGCGCAAAGCCTTATAAATCTTTTGATAATAGACGCACACACAGAGAGAGAACAGTATAATTTCGCGCGCGCGCTCGCACACGTAAAGTGGCAGACAGTCATGTTCAAACTCCCGCGTGTTATTCACTCTTTTCTCTATCGCTTTCACTATCATAGTCTTCGGTAATGGGTTTCACGTCTTATTACCAATGGCAATTATGACTAAACTGGATCATCCCTAAACATATTACAAATGAAATGGTTGATTGTTCTCAAGTGAAAGTTTATAGGAACATGATTTTTATTTTCTGTATTTTTAGGTCATATTGCATTGGTGAAGTTGGATTAAACAGGAACCATAGATCATTTCAGTCCTGCTCAGCCTTTCTTTTTTATTTTTTATGTTGTTTTGTTCTTTTTTGGTAGCAACATTCCTCGTATTCAATGCTTTCTTTTGCTTTAAAAATGGTGTGTAAGCTTCTTCTGATCATTTCTGGTTTCTAGTTTGAAAGAAAATCCTAAATGAGACAGTAACGCAAACAGTAGTTAAAAAGAACAAGTACGGTAACTCTTGCTCCATTACAAACTAAATCCACCACCATCACTTTCAAGGGAAGTAATTACAAAAGAAATCTTGTATGCTCCGACAAACAGACCGGCACTAACATATGCAACTACGCGCGCACATACACACACATAGACAGACACACATTCATGCATGCACGCACGCACGCATGCATGTACGTGTTTGGAGGGAAAGCAGTGTACTCTGATTATCTTCACCTTCCCACGAAAAGGAAAAAAACAAACACACACTCACACAGAGAACAATCTGCGCTGCCGCCGGTACGGGGCGAGAGCTTGAGGTCGACCTGTTCCATTGGACCGAGGCGTTATTTCTATGACAGAACAGTCAGTCGTCCTCCTCCAAATGGTGAAAGAAAACACGGAGAGATTAAGGGTAGTCTGCCAGTTAGGCCAGACGACATCAACGGGAGGGGAGTGCAGCACATTTGTTGTCCACGAGGAGAACAAACAAACAAACAAACAAGCAACCAAAAACATTCTCTTGTTGAGATTCTTCTTCTTCTTCTTCTTGAAAAAACACTTGTTTTTCTTTGTCTTTCCTTTATCATTTTTCCTATACTTTACTGTTTAAAAATTCAATTTATGTCTTTGTATCCTTTTTGGAGTTGTTTTGTTTTATATTTCTTTCTCTCTTTCTTTCTTTCTTGTTTTCTTTTTGTTGTTGTTGTTGTTGTTGTTGAAAATTTGGTCGTATTTGTCTTTCTTTCTCTCTGTACTTCATTGACCATTTCTATATTCATGTCTTATCAATTTTTGCATTGTTTTGTTGTCTATTTCTCTTTTTTGAAAACATCCTCATCGTGTCTATCTTTAATTTTTCTGTACTTTTCTTGTTGTTGTTGTTGTTGTTGTTGTTGAAAATTTATGTGTTTGTCTTTAGCAGCCTCGACCCAGCAGACCTGGAGACAGCAGCTTCAGACCGGGTCAGCTGGCGGTCCACCGTCAAGGCCAGCATCAAGCAAGCAGAGCAGAGCAGAGGAGAGATGCCCAGTGCGAAGAACGGAGGCGCCGCAGATAATCAAAGAATGGCGTCAGCACCCACAGACACTGATGATGGAGACTTCACCTGCAGCAACTGCAACAGAGTCTGCCGCTCGAGGATCAGGCTCTTCAGCCACAGCAGGTGCTGCAACTCCACAACTGACTGATCCATGGCGCAACACCATTGTCTCTCCAGACAGACAGATGGCAACTTTGTGTCAGTTGTGCCTTGTTTTGGTGTGCATTTCTTTCTTTTTTTGTTTGTTGGTGTCTGTCTTTCTTTCTATCTATCGATCTTTCCTTCTTTCTTCCTATCTTCCAGTCTTCTTTACTCCCTTTCTTTCGTTCTTTAGTGACGTATACATAATAATGGAATAGGTTCCAATGCACTTACATGTTAAAGATTTGACACAAAATAATCCAGATTCATCAATCAAGGGAGGTAAGGGGGAAGGTAACTCCTGAACAAACCATTTCAACTGGCAGGCGAAGGATAAAAAATGGCGCCAAAATCGATCGTGCAAAATACCAATTCAGTTTAGAAAATATGGGCTTTTCGGTCCAATACAGTTGTAAGAAATAAAATACGTTCATTTGTGTGACTTAGCGATATGGACATAATAACGATATAGGTTCTGAGGCATTTCCATCAGAAAGAGTTGACATTAACTAATCCAAGATTGATCAATTAGGGGAGGTAAGGGGAAAGGTAACTCCCAAACAGACCATTTCATCTGCTAAGGGTCACCCCGAGAGAGGTGCCCATTTGAGCACCTGGCTACATAACCTTCACTTGCTGATTTTATTTGTCAGTTGTTCCTGTTGATATTAGTTCTCTCTGAAACATTGCTCCCTGTGGATCTGTTGTGGCTAAGGCTGTGTCCAGATGAACTAAAGTGCGGTTTGTGTATGGGAGAGCGTCATTAATGAGCAGCGTGGTGAAGAATGCACAGAACGATGACACGTAACAACAGCAAGAGCAACCACAACAGTAACAATATCAGCCACCACCATAACAAAATATAGGTTCAACGGAACTAAATCATTCCTCTTTTTGACAAACCTCCCCGGCTCCCCTCTTCATATTTATTGTCCATACTCATTCTTTCTAAATCAATACAGTCGGCTTTTTGTTCACCCCATTTGTAGTCCTTTTCGTGCGCACAGAGTAAATCGATGTTGAGAAAGACAATTAAAGAAACCTTGGGGGAAAAAAAAAGAAAAAAGCAAAGGGCAGTAATTCTTGCAAGAAAACAAAGGGCAGTAATTCGGTTGGGATTGTTCAGGAATATCTTCATTGGAATCGCTCTTTGTGGGATTGAATCAGCCTTTTCTTTCAAAACAATTCAAAACAATAAAAAGGACTATGCCGCCCAACGAACGAAACAAACAAATGACATGACAAAACGCGACGCGTACAAAGAAGGAGCGTAACTCTTGCCCAATCATGATGAGAAAAAACGTGAGTGATTGGTTGTTCTTCTGTGTTGAATGGTCCCAAATGGTGTTTCATGTTGTCTGAGGAAGAAGACACAAGAGGTGTGGAACGGCGTCGTGTTTGTCTTGTGTAGTCATTTCTCTTGGAACTAAGTTTCCAATTCCGCCTGCAGTCCCTCCCCCAACTCTTTCCCTCCCTGCCCCGCCCCTGCATGATGGTATGACATAAGTGGTCAGATGGTCAGTGTGAGCACAACACCTGTGCTGGCTCCTGATCCCCTTTACAGTTGGAGGTGGAGAAGGCATTGGGGGTACAGGCTGTGACCTGAGCAATGACCCTCTGCTATACAGAATTGTCTCTGACAGTTGATTGTACTGGGCTCCAGACTGATGTGGTCTGGCAGTATCAGATGTTATTTGGGCAGAGGTGGGACGCATCCACATCTGGGGGTGGGAATGCACCCTGCCCCTGAACCAGTGCATAGCTCAGTCTATGCACGGTACACCTGGTTGGTTTGGTCTCTGGATGTCTGAAACTCATTCTAACGTATCTGTTTGGCCCAGGTGTTCGATTGAATCACCAGCATACTCCGTTTTTTTGCAATGGTGTACCCTGGGGATTGAAACAGACGGCGTTTAAGCGTGTCCATTTTGAGTTGGAAGGTTGCCATGCAACGGTGTGTGTGCGTGTGTGTTTTGTGTGTGTTGTGTGTGTGTGTGTGTGTGTGTGTGTGTGTGTTGTGTTTTTAATTCAGATATCAATCGCAGACAGACCAAAATTCAACAAATATAACTCTTAACTCCTTCGATTCAGAACTTCTTATTTATTCCCTTGGCAGTATAAACAAGTATTTTTATAGGTTTATTTTGCGCCCGCTCAGCGAATTCATTACAAACGATAAAATGAAAACTTTTCGATTCAAACAAATGCTTATAATTTTCAGACAAGGGAAGTAATTATTTCGAATCAGAAATTCTAATTCCTTTCCTTGGCAGTCAAAACTAATATTTCTACGCATGAACTGACTTAAATGGATTCATTTTGCGCCCAATAGTCTACAAGAAGAGAATTGACTGATTTCTCGTTCTTTGTTTCGAATTGTCCGAATGATACCTCACTTTGTCTTATAGACACAAAAATCAAGTTTTGTTTGTTTCTATCTAAGTCTGTTATCACATATGAATACCTTTTTTTGTAGCAATAGGAGATATTACGCAATCAATTATTACGAAGATAGCAAAGTAAAGAGAGAGAGAGAGGATGAGAGAGAGAGAGAGAGAGAGAGAGAGAGAGAGAGAGAGAGAGGAGAGAGAGAGAGAGAGAGGAGAGAGAGAGAGAGAGAGAGAGGCAAAGGTCAGACCCTGGATCCACCCTTTCAACCAGTTTATTAATCCGAGAGAAGAAAAAAATGTTTTGACAAGCGAAGAAATCGTTGACAAAGACCATGTTATGAACAGCTTTTTTGTGTGTAAAAAGAGACAGACTCAATTAATTATTATGAACAAAGCAAAGTGAAGGGAAGCAGAGAGAGAGAGAGAGAGAGAGAGAGAGAGAGGAGAGAGAGAGAGAGAGAGAGAGAAAGAGAGAAAGCAAATGAGAAAAGAATGCTTTGCAAAGATGAACACGAAGAAAGAAACCACTTCTGTTCTCCAATTGAGTGCCAAATGATAATGATGGAGAAATTAACGATAATGATAGATTTATGTCAAACACGTACGGTGTAGGCTATATAACATAGTGTCTTGTACTGATAATTGTTCTAAAGCAACGAGTCGTAAGAAATGTTAGCGCACAAAAAACAACAGATGTGACTATGAAAGGAATCACCCTCACACACACACACACACACACACACACACACACACACACACACACACACATAAATAGACACAAGCAGATCTAGAGTCCACACACCCACAATTCAAAGTTTCGATTCCCAGAGTCTCTAACGAATGGAAAGAAAGAATTTCGTTGTCAGAAGACGCGTGTTTCTATTGATATCGTTATTTATGAAGAACCAGTTTATCTGTTGTACGCTCAACTGTTTGGATCAACAGTTTCGTCATCCTTCGAGAGCGGGAGGGAGATTGGAGGCGACGGGGAGGAACAGGTCAGTAATTTACTACTACACTCTAAACCACTGTGACATGCACAATATATATATATAAAATATATATATATATATATATATATATATATATATATATATATATATATATCCCCGCTGTACTTTCTTCCACAGAAATAGAATTGAGTTCGCGCGAGCTCGCGCCCACGTTCAGTGGCAATCAAAAGCCAGGCTACCGGCTTTTGCATCTCTGACTCTCATTGCCACACGCAAACACAGCCCTTTCGATACTGTACTTCGCCTTTTTTCTTATCGTCATCATCGCTTCTTTTAAAATATCCATGAACGTTTATTCCGTACTGTGTGAAATGTGCACAGAACTTAATATCAGGCTAACCACCGTTCTCACCTAACTGTTCCCACAGAGCTTCCTCTGTGTAAAGACATGTCGTGCAAGTGGTCCATCTGAATGATGGTTGTGGAGACCAAGGCGGCCGATGACACACCCTGTGTGCTCCATGCTGTGGAGAATCATGGTTTCACAAAAAATGTATATAGATATAAACTTCCTTTTTTTGTATTACCATCTGAAATACTTGCCCTAACATTTCCTACCCTGTATCATGGGCTGGTTTTCTAGTGCAACATTATTTGTTTGAGAGAATGTCTAAATCTGCCTTCTAGCTCAGCCATCTTATTTCGCCCGCAAACCCCCACTTTTCACATAAGTAAATTTCCTCAACCAAAAAAAACGGCTAAAAACCTACAAAACCAAAAAAACTTAATCGCGTGAAAAGTGGGGTCTGCGGGCAAAATAATATTGCTGCTCTAGAACCACACATTTAGACATTCTCTCTGATTAACTTATAGGCACTGTGTTTGGTGGGACAACCTGCAACTTTCCGCGAACAAACGATCTTTTAGGGGCGGGCTTTTTGGAAGAAAGAGTCTCTCTTAAATAATACACGGGAGGAGTTGTTTTCATAATTCTTTCAACTTCATATACGTCTACGCTCCATATAGGGTCTGTGGCTCTAATTCTAACATCACCTTCTGCCTCTCCAGAAGCACACAAGTAAGTATCTTACTTTTAGTCCAAACGGCAAGAGTTTTTGATTACTTTGGATGTCTTCAGTAATACTTATTTTTTTTAGTTTGATCGCGTTCACTGGCTTAAGGCCTGTTGCTTTAAATTCTTCATTGTTCATGGCGCGTAAGACTGCTGGCAACCTTCTGACCCATTCTGTGTTGCGTGTTTTGTCCATAAGGTCTCTATGATATTGATAGGTAAACAGACGTTCAGCTAGATTCTTATTAAAGTTTTCTACTAGGGCCTGGGAGCGATGGTTGCCTGGGATCCCTCTCTTAACTGTAACCCGATGTCTTTAAAACAGTTGGTTTACAGCTCCTTTAAACTCTTTCCCATCATCAACCTGAATCATCCTAGGATACTTTAATGGGCCTCGCATGTATATTTGTTGTAAAGCCACAACCACAGCAGTTGAGCTTTTATCCGTTAAAGGCTCAGCATCCTTATACCTTGAAGCCATGTCAACAACTGTAAGAGCATACTTAAACTTTTTTTCTTCTAACTTTGTCATGTGGAAGATACAGCACGTCCATCTGGTGGGTGTCATTAGGAACTGAGTTAACAAATCGAGGCCTTATTATTCTTTTTGGGGCAGGCAGATATATTTGCCAGATCGCTTGTTTTGAAAGCCAGTCTTTCGCTTCTGATTCAGACACCCTAGCAGCTTTACTCAGTTTTCAATAGCAGCCTTTCCTTTCCAATACCCTCTAGGAGAATAATATATTTTGTACTTCGTATCGTCCATAAGAAGGGACTGTTTTTTTTTATTACATTTTAACTGTTTTTAGATTGAATATGCAAGAAGAAAGATTGCTCCCATAGCACCTATAATAAAGCCTAGTTCCACCATTTTCTGATCCTCAGATGGTTCATAAAAGTCAGACAGTTCTGGCGGTGACGATGTTAGAAACTTCTTTCCCGTCACTAAGTAATATTCATTCATTGCTTCATCAACGTCTGTAAATGTGTGCTCTGCATGTCCCTGTTCTCTTAACTTTTTATTAATAAAGTCTAAGTGAGCAATCCTCCTTTTCTCGTAAGCGTCTCTTGCCTTAGATAAATCTTCCATTGCCTTGTTATGGCGTTCTCTCTCTTCATCAGACCGCAATTTACTAAACATATAATTCTGCGCAGAGAAAGCCAACGCATTAACAATAGCTCCCCCCACCATCAGAACTAATCCAGACATCTTTTTTATAAATAAATGAATCTTTTTTATAAATCAATATTTTTTAGAATGAATCTTTTTTTATATATAAATCTTTCTATGCATTGATGTTTTCTGGGATAATCCCCTGTGCAACAAGAAAGTCTTTTGAGGCAATCCCTGCCGTTATTACAGCTATAACCTCAACAACATCCTCAATGTCTAACCTTCCTAGATCAGCCGGCCTCATCTTAAACATGTTTTTTGCTAACACGCTGTATCCTATACTAAGACCGCTGATTACAGCAGAGTGGTAAATAGTATTGATGATCTTTGCAGTGATCATGTTTTTTATTAACTAAAAAAATAATTAAAATAATCATAATATGAAAGGCTGTCTATGTGCTTTTTAATCAGATAATCTTTTGTTGCTAGAGCTAAAAATAAGGTTGTAACTAGTTTCGGCGAATCTTCTATCTTTCCCATGTTGGGTGGTTTTATTCTTAACAAACATTTTGCTAGGGTTGAATAAACTATAACACCAACAATGGGCACTGCATAATTAACCAGCGTTAAACTCATGGTTTTAAAAAGGCTTTATTTTTTTTATTGCTTTTAAAAAGAGTTTAAAATGGATTGCGACGAGCTATTAAAGTGTGAGGAGGCAGCAGACCTCTGTCATAAAGAAAGATTATACTCGCTGGCTGCGTGTGGGAAAACCAGACAGTATTTAGGCACTGAACTAAGTATTGAACAGATTCAACAATTATCTACATCAGACGTTGAGAAGTATTACGCTAGGTACGAAGCACAGCTAGGATCAAAAATGGTTAGATCGGTGGGACAGACAATGATTAGTTTATATGCTAAGTTAGTAGGCAAGATAGCGCCGATTGATTCAGAAGAAGATTTAAAATATGACTTAACACAAGATCCGGTTTTAACCAAGTCCCTAGAATCTCTTGCCTGTGACATGTATTATAGATTTGGGACGTTGTTATGTCCATTCATCATGGGATTAATTACTTTCAAGCATATTAATTTTAATCATATTAATTTTAATCGCACTAAAAAAAATGAGCGAGCAGGAGAAGAAGACTCTACAGGAGCAGAATGTGCCGCAAGTGAGTGTCCCACAAGTGAGTGTCCCACAAGTGAGTGTCCCACAACTGAGTGCGCCACAAGTGAGTAGTGTTACTAAAGCTAAAAGTCCTGGCCGTGTTGAGGCCGGTCATAAACTAGCTGAATGGAACAGACTGCAAAAAGCAAACCAAGCAGCAAAACAAAAATTATTAGATAGTAATACAACATCAACACCAGCACCGCCACCGCCGTCAACAACAACAACAACACAATCAAACTATAAGATGTATTATTATGTACTGGGGAGTATTGTTGTTGGTGGGGGGCTTTTGGCATACAAGTGTCTAACCCCATACTTAGCAACAAAGTTACAAATCCCCACAAAAACAGTAAAAGAAGAAGAACCAGCCTCTGCAAATAAAGCACAACCCCCTTCTGTAAACCCATTATTTTTACTGAATTAGTTTTTTTAATGTGTTGTTAAGTACAAGTTAAGTACTGGTTAAGTGCAAGTTAAGTCAGTTATAACAAGTTAAGTGCAAGTTAAGTGCAAGTCATGTTAAGTACTAGTTAAGTACTAGTTAAGATCTTAAGTAAAGTACTAGTTAAATACTAGTTAAGATCTTAACTTAAGTCAGTCAAGTTAATCTTTCAAGTCAGTTCTCCAATGACCTACAGCATATGAAAACTCAGGATTAACGTAAGTTCGCTTGTTATTGCTAGAGACTAGTGATTTCTTATTAACAGCAGTTGTGTTTACTTGATGAAGCGTAGAGCGCAGATTAACATTTGTGTGATGAAATACTTTGTTTTCAAAGAGGGCCTGCTTGTAGTTGTCATGACTTATATTTTTTTTTACAACTTCTTTACTTATGCCCTTAGCCTTCTTCATTACAGAAATCTGGCTAGCAACGCTATACATCTTTGACCGCAGACCAACATATTCTCGTATCACAGTCCCATTAAGTTCATCCTTCATCTTTCCAATTACTTTCTTGTTTACAGTTGAATGTAAGGGGCTGTCTTTAGGATAGTCACATGTGTCGTACCATCCATCAGCTCCTTTGGCTACCTCTGTTTCTAAATCCTTATAAAAGTCTTCAGTTGGAACGTCTAGAATAAAAGAGTCAGTGTCTGTGTAAAGAACTCTAGACTTTGGGTACAGCGGTTTAAAGTAGTCATACAGAAACTCAAGCATTAACAGCTTAGACAACTCTAACACAGTAAACCCAATAAACACCGGCTTGTCCAACTTCACATTCTGTTTCTTCATCATAATGCCAACCAGGCTGTCGCTAAATCTTCTAAAGTCTTGGTAGTTAGGTTTAGAGACCAGCTTAATTGCTTGTTTTTCTTTTGTAACTAATCTTACATCTTTACGCTTGTGTGGGTTCTCCATGGTTTTGCCAAAACAACTGTTGTTCATTAGTTTAAAAAAGTCTTTTTCTGAAGCGTCAGTGGCTTGAGTCCTAAAGCTGAGTATTCTTCATAATATATGGTCTCATAAAAGGCCCTTGTTCAAATTCTATTATTCTATGAACGGCGGTAAGTTTTAGTCCGTGTCTTAAGTAAAACTGTAGCAGTCTGTAATGACATACGTACTTAGTCTTGCGACGAAGATTGGGCACGAGTTTGGGCGGTTCTGTGGGACTCATCTTTAATCTTTCTGCTGCTAGGGGGTAATCATTATGGAGGTCATGCAACTCTGTAGGATATTCTAAGTCTACCTCTAAGATTAATCCTATTGGATAATCAGGCATGAGGCGCGGTAGATAACTCAACATTTTATTAACGTCATGAGGTCCTACGAACATTTTAAAGTTTCTCAATGGCAGTGCCTGGCTCATGGCCCACCCATACAGATTGTTAGCGTCTAAGTACATCAGATAGTTAGATGGTTTAGTGGGATCATAGTCATCTAAATACTTGTTGTTGGCTTTGCAGTAAGGATGTGAGGCCATGCTAATGCCTCCCCTTAGGCCGTCTTCAATCATCTGAAGTGTGGCCAGATCAGATATTAAGTCAATCTCAATGTTTGTAGACTTTAAGAATGCGTCCCAAGAAAGACCAGGGGCAGAAATGTAATGCGATGAATCTAGGCCGTAATGTTTCATGCATGTAGATCTGTAATTCTGAAAGACGTCTGCCAATAAACACACGTCAGCCAATAAATATTGATCATGATAATCGCCCATTGTTTGGCAGTGTAATTCTGTCCAGGCTTTCTGTGCGTATTCATAGTCAGAGTCTGTTATGCCTCCACCTCTAAGACGGCTGTAAAAGTCTTCCTTTGCTGGCAACGCTGGCTCATCAAACTTGTCCCACGAGTCCATGTATTCATAAGGGTAAACGCCTTTGCGTACTAAAGCCGAGTTAAAATATTTTTTAGTTATTGGGCAGTCTTGTAGAGATTCTGCTAGTTTGCTTAAACTCCCCATCAGATGTTGGGCAGAGTCATAGAAGGATAAACAGTCTACAGTAAAGGTCATGTACTTTTCTGATGACTGTGCAATACAGCTAACCCTCTTACATTCAGAAGTTATTGCTTGCATGATGAAATGAGAATCATAGCCTCGTAAGTTATGAAAGAAGATAGGCAGTTTCCATTTTTTGGGGTCAACCTTGAGTTGAAGATTACAACTGTTGTGTGCTGCTCCCCTGAACTTTCCAGTAATGTGATCGTGGTCTCTCACTGTGACGTCTTTACTATTAGGTGTTAGCTCTGAGCCGCATATCCAGCAGTGTGTAGATGATTCATAGCGCCTTTGGTCATCGGGAGTCATCATAATGTCTGAGAGATTTAGCTGAATAGAGAAATGATTGCGAAGATGCTTCATGTGTTGAAAAAATCGATTAGCTGCATTGGGGCCTCTGTAAATCTCTGGTTGTGTGTGCCCGCCATCTGACCTAACAACAACAAAAGCATAAGAACAAATCTGATGGTGGGTTAATAAAGCTGTTTTTTGTTCTTCTGCTTGTTGAGGGCCATAGTACTGTGGCAAAATCGCTTCAAAGTCAGCATAAACTACGTATGGCCTCATCTGCATTTTGTGTATGTTTTAAAACTAACTTTAGACCCGGGTGGGGGCGAAGAAGTTCGGTTTTACAGTCTACAAAACTTTTACAATGTTTCTTATGTTCAGCAGCTGCCTCTATAGATGGGATTCTAACCAAACACCTTCTACAAAGCTCCTGTTTAAATTTGTCCTTTGTAGTATAAGCCATAAGTCTGCTAATTGATCTGATTAATACATAATGGCTCTTGGAACCGTCTGTAAACAGAATCAGGTCTACATGCTTGTTAAGGGATTCGCCTAAAGGGGGGGGAATTGGGAGAAATCCTTAGAGGCCGCAGATTGTCTGCTACAGACCATGTGTATACGTTTACGGTTATTGGTTTGTTTTGCTCTTCAAACTGGCTTAAACTGTCTATGCTTACTGGAAAGTTTATGTTATTAAAGTTCAGCTCATGCTTATATTGTCCATAATTAGATACTCTGTTTGCATTATTTTTAACTGGGTGTAAATGCGCCAAAACACACCACATGAAACACATATTGTCAGAATTTTGTATGTTTAAGACTGCTCGTTTTAACTCTAACTCTCTTGGGAGAGGGATGTAAGAATTGCCGACTATAGGATAGAACTTTGTTTGTCTTAATCTGATTTCAAGGACTGTTCCTTCAGACCAGCCGGAGCCGCGTAATTTCGCTTCTTCACTTGCATGGTTAAACTGTGTAAGCATGTAATCAGCCCATTCAGAATTAAAGTTGTAATAGCTGATTACTTCTTTCTGTTTAGTTGAAACCCAGACTTGCATGTTTTTATCATCGGGGGTTATATATTCAATCAGAATGGTCAAGAATACTTTTACTGGCGGGTCAATTTGAAGAGACTCGGGGATTTTAGAAATGGCATGTGTTACGCTTTCCTGAACGCTTGAGGGGTTAATGATGTCCATGTCTAATTCACTGAACATATTGCCCACCGATTCGGCAAATATCTCATCCAGCATCTTTGTGATCGTCATTTTTAAGATCAAATATATAGGTAATACAAAAAAAATAAATACTAAAATTTAGCTAATATTTATTAAATTGAATAGCTACTCCTTCAGAGTTAGTAAAAATAGACAATTCAGCGTCATCAGGAGCTATACTATTAACTAAAATTGCAATACACTTTATAACTGGGTTGGGCCAAGAGTCTGGCATTTTACTGATTACGTTGGTTATACTTTCACGAATATCGGTGTGCTCAAAAAGATCCGTAATTAATTCGTCAAACTTGTTTCTTAACTCTTCTTCATTAGCCCCCCACTCCATCATTAACTCTAAGGCGCAGCATATATTTTTAAGCTCTGTAACTACTTTGGTCGTCATTTTTAAGATCAAATACATAGGTAATACAATAATTAAATCAGGCTCATTTTTAACCTATTTTGGGTTTAGTTGATCGTTTGCAAGGTTCTGCTTTGCAATGTTCTTTCTGATTGCTTCAGTGTTTACCTGTTGTGAAGTAAAAGTCTTTCTCCATTTCTTTTGGAGGTCAATTTTTTGCCGTCTGTAATCATCGCCGTCAGCCATGGCTCGTTTAAATTCTTCGTCTGTTACTTTTCCATCCAGTAATGTATTGCTTATAATCAACCTTAATGAATGAAGTTTTGCTGTTGCTAGGGCTACAATGGCAGTGTGCTTTTGTAATTTGGGCGTTAGCTTTTTTAAAACGGCACTTACAATCGTGGACATGGCACCGATGTCCATAGCTTTTGGGAGTGTTGGTTTAGGGCTAGGTGCCATGTCCACGATTGTAAGTGCCGTTTTAAAAAATCTAACGCCCAAATTACAAAAGCACACCGCCATTGTAGCCCTAGCAACAGCAAAACTTCATTCATTAAGGTTGATTATAAGCAATACATTACTGGATGGAAAAGTAACAGACGAAGAATTTAAACGAGCCATGGCTGACGGCGATGATTACAGACGGCAAAAAATTGACCTCCAAAAGAAATGGAGAAAGACTTTTACTTCACAACAGGTAAACACTGAAGCAATCAGAAAGAACATTGCAAAGCAGAACCTTGCAAACGATCAACTAAACCCAAAATAGGTTAAAAATGAGCCTGATTTAATTATTGTATTACCTATGTATTTGATCTTAAAAATGACGACCAAAGTAGTTACAGAGCTTAAAAATATATGCTGCGCCTTAGAGTTAATGATGGAGCGGGGGGCTAATGAAGAAGAGTTAAGAAACAAGTTTGACGAATTAATTGCGGATCTTTTTGAGCACACCGATATTCGTGAAAGTGTAACCAACGTAATCAGTAAAATGCCAGATTCTTGGCCCAACCCAGTTATAAAGTGTATTGCAATTTTAGTTAATAGTATGGCTCCTGATGACGCTGAATTGTCTATTTTTACTAACTCTGAAGGAGTAGCTATTCAATTTAATAAATATTAGCTAAATTTTAGTATTTATTTTTTTTGTATTACCTATATATTTGATCTTAAAAATGACGATCACAAAGATGCTGGATGAGATATTTGCCGAATCGGTGGGCAATATGTTTAGTGAATTAGACATGGCCATCATTAACCCCTCAAGCGTTCAGGAAAGCGTAACACATGCCATTTCTAAAATCCCCGAGTCTCTTCAAATTGACCCGCCAGTAAAAGTATTGTTGACCATTCTGATTGAATATATAACCCCCGATGATAAAAACATGCAAGTCTGGGTTTCAACTAAACAGAAAGAAGTAATCAGCTATTACAACTTTAATTCTGAATGGGCTGATTACATGCTTACACAGTTTAACCATGCAAGTGAAGAAGCGAAATTACGCGGCTCCGGCTGGTCTGAAGGAACAGTCCTTGAAATCAGATTAAGACAAACAAAGTTCTATCCTATAGTCGGCAATTCTTACATCCCTCTCCCAAGAGAGTTAGAGTTAAAACGAGCAGTCTTAAACATACAAAATTCTGACAATATGTGTTTCATGTGGTGTGTTTTGGCGCATTTACACCCAGTTAAAAATAATGCAAACAGAGTATCTAATTATGGACAATATAAGCATGAGCTGAACTTTAATAACATAAACTTTCCAGTAAGCATAGACAGTTTAAGCCAGTTTGAAGAGCAAAACAAACCAATAACCGTAAACGTATACACATGGTCTGTAGCAGACAATCTGCGGCCTCTAAGGATTTCTCCCAATTCCCCCCCCTTTAGGCGAATCCCTTAACAAGCATGTAGACCTGATTCTGTTTACAGACGGTTCCAAGAGCCATTATGTATTAATCAGATCAATTAGCAGACTTATGGCTTATACTACAAAGGACAAATTTAAACAGGAGCTTTGTAGAAGGTGTTTGGTTAGAATCCCATCTATAGAGGCAGCTGCTGAACATAAGAAACATTGTAAAAGTTTTGTAGACTGTAAAACCGAACTTCTTACGCCCCCACCCGGGTCTAAAGTTAGTTTTAAAAACATACACAAAATGCAGATGAGGCCATACGTAGTTTATGCTGACTTTGAAGCGATTTTGCCACAGTACTATGGCCCTCAACAAGCAGAAGAACAAAAAACAGCTTTATTAACCCACCATCAGATTTGTTCTTATGCTTTTGTTGTTGTTAGGTCAGATGGCGGGCACACACAACCAGAGATTTACAGAGGCCCCAATGCAGCTAATCGATTTTTTCAACACATGAAGCAAGAGAACTATAAAATAGGCATTCTGGCTCACCCACCTCCGCCAGCTCCAACCGGCTGAAGCCGGTTTCGCTGTTGCTCCGCCGGCTTACCCAGAATGCCTATTTTATAGTTCTCTAATAGTAAACACTTTACAAACATACATAATGTGTAGGATTATCTGTTTTTAACACTAATTTAGAAAACTTTTGATACTTAAGTTTTTGCTTAATCCTTCGTTTTTCTTGATCGTTTTCAATAACATCATTTTCACGCATACATTCATCAAATGCGTCTCTGTCTTTCATGTGGAATAAAACTACAGTCTTTAACTGTTCTCTAAAGTCTTTTAAAACTGAGTTATATTTTTGACATAAAATCCACACCAAGCATGTCTTCCACTGAAAGCCAGTTTCGGCCGAACAGTCATCTATAATAAATAGTGTCTGCGTTCCCCCAAACAGTCTGTACTACTAGTCGGTTGACTGTCAGCTTTTTTGCAAGGCCAAGACAACACAATTATAACGACGCAGTAAGTCAGCAGGCCGAGCGTCCTGTTTACAAACTGTGTGCCTCCCTATTAATAAAACACGCCTCGCGCGCCTACTGCGTTTCACCGGGCTCGCGGCGCGCTTTGTCACAAATGTTCTTGAACATTCTCGAATGGGAAGCCACCACTTCGCTGTTTTCAGTGTGCGTGTCGGTTTGTTGGTGTGTGGGGTTTACGACTTAACACAGACAAGAGGCCTTTGTTTACACAGAACACAGCACACAGTCAGTTAGTTGACAATGTACATACCTTCTTCACATCCAGTCAGCTGCCACACCGGCGTGGGTTTTTAGAGCAGCATGTATCTTTGGCGTCAACGCGATGGCTTGTGTAATAGAAATTGTCAGATTTGAGAGTTCCGGATATTTTTCAAAGAGTTCTGTCGTCTTTCTTAGTTTATTAATCCAACGAAGGGAGTACTTCAAATGACTACACATTTTTACTACACTATTTTACACACACAGCAGCGTGCACACAACAGCAATGTTTAAAGTGTTGAGTCAGTCAGGGAAGGTCGGTCAACTATTCACCAAATGATAGGTCTGTCCGCACAGCGGGCGTGCGCTAACACGTTCTTTGCTATAGCGTGAGCTGCCTCTTTCTCTGTTCTTCATCGCGCTTAACTAGTAGTTGCAGGCCAGCCCGACAACGCAGCGCCCACGCACATCCTGTTCAGTCACAAAGCAAGTGGCTGACATATCAAATGACAAGTGGTCCTACTAGTTCCACTTTTCGCCCAAGTCCTTAATTAAGTCACCCCAAGTCCTTAATTAAGTCACCCCAAGTCCTTAATTAAGTCACCCCAAGTCCTTAATTAAGTTCTTAATTAAGTCACCCCAAGTCCTTAATTAAGTTTCCCCAAGTCCTTAATTAAGTCACCCCAAGTTCTTAATCAAGTTACCCCAAGTTCTTAATCTAGTTCTTAATCAAGTTACCTTAAGTTTTTAATCAAGTTACCTCAAGTTCTTATCAAGTTCTTATTTAAGTTTTCATCAAGTCGTCATGAAGTCGTTATCAAGTTCTTATTCAAGTCACTTATAATTATTTATTAAGTTCTTGAAATATTACTGCATATCAAATGGATCAAAATGATCTTTTGTTGTTGGCGGTTCTGGTATTCTTTTTTGTTCAGATTTTGTATTTAGTGGCTGTGATTTTTTGGGCTGCTTTGGTTTTTGCTGTCTTTCTTTATATGTTTTATAAACGTAATAACCACCCCCACCAACAGCAATGACGCCAAAAATGCTAACTCTTTTAATCCAAATAATCCATGATGATGTTGCGGGACTTGAAACAACTTGTTCTTGTTGTGGCTCTGGCACAACTGGTGTTTTTTCATTATGAGTTATATTCTGTGATTGCAACATTAATTTTTTTTGTTTGTTCCACTCTGCTAATTTTTTTCCTGCTGCAACGCGCCCAGGATGAGGAGGCTTTTTACTGGTCACTTTCTCCATCAATGTTTTCTGATTCTGCTGATTTTCTGGCTCGGTCATTTTGAAGGGAAACAAAATCTATATGATTAAAAGTAATTAATTCCATGATTAATGGCGATAACAATGTTCCAAATCTGTAATATAGATCACATCCTAGAGACTCTAATGACTTTGTTAAAACGGGATCCTGCGTTAAATCATACATAAAATCTTGTTCAGAATCAATGGGAGCAAATCTACTAACTAGTTTAGTGTACAAACTAAGAACCGTTTGCCCAACACTTTTTACCATTCTTGACCCCAGTTGCGCTTCATACCTGTTGTGATACTTTACAATGTCTTGTGGCGACATTTGTTGAATCTGTTCTATGCTGAATTCATTTCCAAGGTACTGTTTTGTTTTTCCACATGCTGCTAAAGAATACAGCCTTTCCTTTTGGCGCATAATAGCTTGGTCATCAACTTGATCATTTGTAAGTTCAGGAAGTAAATCATCGCAGTTCATGTTTTATTAATGAATAAATATTATTTTATTTTTTAAAAATGAGCACCGAAAAAACTATTACTAACCTTGTATACCATTCTGCTGTTATTGGAGGCCTAAGTGTAGGATACACAATGCTTGGTAAAAGCCTGTTAAAAATAAAACCAGCAGATCTTGGCAAACTAGGCTTTGAAGACTCAGCAAAGCTGATTGCTGTTATTACAGCTTCATTTGCTACGAAAGATTTTCTAGTTAAGCAAGGAATAATTCCAGACAGTATCAATATGTAAAATTAAAAAAATACATTTATAAAAATGGCTTCACTCGTAATGATGATTGGTGGCGCTGTGGTTAATGCGCTTGCTTTTAGCGGAAGTAATTACGCATTTAGTAAACTACGGGATGACGGCGAGAGAAAAAGACATAACAAAGCTATGGAGCAACTAGCTGCTGCACAAGACACCTATGAAAAGCAAAGAATGGAGCAGTTAGATTTTATTAACGACAGACTTAAACAACAGGGACATGCAGCTTACACATTTAAAGATGTTGACCAGGCAATAAAAGAATATTTTCTAGTGACAGGCAAACAAGTTGAAACATTGCCCCCACCAAAATTTAGCGACTTTTATCAACCATCAGAAAAACAAAAGATGCAAGAAATATTGTTTATTGTCTTTGGCATGACCGCTGTGTATTTTGTTGCACAAAGTATTGGCTGAATAAAAATGTACAAAATCTATTATTCTCCAAAAGGATATTGGAAGGGAATAACAGCAATTAAAAAGCTTAGCCAAGCAGCGGGAGTCAGTGAACAAACAGCAAAAGAATGGTTATCTAAACAAGCGATTTGGCAAATTTATTTACCAGCGCCTAAACGAATACAAAGACCACACTTTGTCAACACAATACCGAATGACACCCATCAAATGGATCTTCTATATTTACCCCATGATACGATTAGACGAAAAAGATTTAAGTACGCACTTACAGTCATTGACATAGCTTCAAGATACAAAGATGCTGAACCATTAACACAAAAGAGTGCTTCTGCTGTTGCTGTCGCTTTACAACTGATATATCAACGAGGACCCTTAACTTATCCTCGCATGATTCAAGTCGATGATGGAAAAGAATTTAAGGGCCAAGTGAATCAATTATTGTTAAAACATAGAGTTACCATTAAAAGAGGCATTCCAGGAGTTCACAGATCACAGGGTTTGGTTGAAAACTTTAACAAACAGTTATCTGAAAGGCTTTTTTCCTACCAGTATCACAGAGAGCTGATTGACAATTCTCGCAACACAGAATGGGTTAGAAGACTGCCCTCAGTTCTACGTGCAATGAATAATGAAGAATTTAAAGGTCTAAAACCAGTACAAGCAATCAAAAAACAAAAAATAAATGTTGTTGAAGGAGAGTCTTCATCAAGCAAACTATTACCATTTGGTTTGAAAGTGAGATACCTTTATTCGCCGGGAGAAGCGGAAGGGGACACTCGCATCAGGGCAACAGATCCAGTTTGGAGTGTTGATCCATATGAGATAAAAAAAATTGTGAAAATGAATCCGCCAGTGTATTATTTACGAGAAACTGACACAACAAAACGACCAGCCCCTCAAAGATCTTTTGTGAAGGAAGAACTGCAGATAATCCCACCAGACACAGTTCCGCTTTAACTGATTTACGTAAATATATTTGAGTTAAAATGGAAGCTCAAAAAAAATTATTTGCGTATAGATTTATTATTAAAACAATGATAAAGAATAAACTACCCATTGATCCTAATATTTTTGAAAAAATCAAAAATCTTGAAACAACAACAACAAATAATAATCCGGCTATACTGGATAAAGAAATTACTGAGTATCTAATTGCGCTTGACCAAATGTCCTCCAGTGCCCAATTGCATATGAATACTCTGGATTAACAAATACTCGTTTAGTGTTTGTTCTATCTAATGACTTCTTTGTTACAACAGTTGTGTTGATCTCATGCAGATTAGATCGCAGCTTGTAATTGTCATGATGAAAAGTCTTATTGCCAAACAATGCTTCTTTATAGTTGTCATGGGATATGCTTGACTGCACAACACTACGAGATATTCCCTTTGCTTTTTTAACAACTTTTTTTTGGCTTGAAAGACTGTACATTTTCGACCTCAAACCAACAAACTCCTTGATCACACCTCCAGATAATTCATCCTTCATCTTACCTAAAACCTTCTTGTTAATATCTGAATGCAAAGGCGAATCTTTAGGGTAATCAGATGTGTCGTACCATCCCGCATGCCCTTTAGCTACTTCTAATTCCATGTCTTTATAGATATCTTCAGTAGGGATATCTATAACAAAGGAATCTGTATCTGTGTACAGAACTTTGGACTCAGGATACAAGGGTTTAAAGTAGTCGTAAAGAAATTCTAACATCAAAAGCTTTGATAATTCTAAAACAGTAAACCCAATAAAAACGGGCTTATCCAATTTGACTTTCTTTTTTTTCATCATTATGCCAAAAAGCTGATCATGAAATCTTCTGAAGTCCTGATAATTAGGTTTAGAAGTTAGCTTAATTGCATCGTTTTCTCTGGTGACCAATCTAACATCTTTACGCTTGTGCGGATTTTCCATAGTCTTTCCAAAACAGCTGTTGTTCATCAACTTGAAAAAGTCTTTTTCTGAAGCATCTGTGGATTTAGTTCTGAGATCAGTGTTCTTCATTATGTATGGTTTCATGAACTGTTCTTGATCAAATGCAATTATACGATGAACAGCTGTCAACTTCAAACCATGTCTTAAATAAAATTGAAGTCTGTAATGACAGACATAATTTTTTTTGTCACGAAGATTAGGCACAAGTTTAGGCGGTTCTGTTTTTGCCATCTTTAGACTTTCTGCTGCTAATGGATAGTCATTATGGTAATCATGGAGTTCCTGAGGATATTCTAAGTCAACTTCTAGAATGTATCCACACTGTTGATCTGGCGTCAAACTGCCCAACCACTTTAATGCTTTTTGAATATTATTCGTATCTGTGTACATTTTAAAGTTGCGTAATGGAAGTGATTGCGCCATTGCCCATCCATATAGATTGTTTGCATCTAAATACATGAGATAGTTAGACCTTTTACTTGGATCATAGTCGTCCAAGTATTTGTTGTTTGCTTTACAGTAATGGTGCGACGCCATACTGATTCCCCCACGCAATCCGTTTTCAATCATCTGAAGCATTGGCAGGTTAGACAATAAATCAATTTGTACTCCAGTAAATTTTAAGAAAGCGTCCCAGCTCATCCCGGGCGCAGAAATGTAATGCACGGGATCCAGGCTGTAATGTTTCATGCAGGTCTTCCTATAATTTTCAAAGACGTCCGCCAACAAACAAGTATCCGCCATTAAATAGGAATCATGATAGTCTCCCATCGTTTTACACTCTAACTTCTGCCACGCATCTTGAGCATGCTGGTAATCAGAATCACTGATGTCCTTTCCTCTGAGACTAGAAAAGAACGCGCCTTTAGGCGGAAGTGTATCTTCGTCAAACCTTTCCCAACTGTTCATGTACTCATAAGGGTAAACGCCCTTTCTAACAAGAGTTGGGTCAAAATATTCTTCTGTTATTGGGCAGGACTTTAAGGACATAGCCAGTGACTCTAATGAACCCATCATGTGTTGCATAGAGTCGTAGAAAGACATGTTATTTAAAGTGAAACACATGTACTTTTCTGATGACTGTGCAATGCATGACACCCTGAAGTCGCTGGTTACTGCTTGCATTATAAGGTGAGAGTCGTAACCTCGCAAGTTGTGAAAGAATATAGGCAGCTTCCATGTCTTTGGTTCAAACTTTAGTTGAAGATTGCATTTGTTATGTGCTGCTCCTCTAAACTTTCCACTAATGTGATCATGGTCTCTTACTGTTGGATTCTCTGCGGTGGCAACCAAGGCCGCCCCACAAATCCAACAGTGAGTGGCTGAGTCATACTGTTGTTGGTCTTCAGGCGTCATTATGATTTCAGATAAGTTTAGATTATTAGAACAGGCATTACGCACTTGCTGCATGCGTTTTAAGAAGTATTTTGCAGCATTTGGTCCTCTGTATAATTCTGGCTTTGAATGGGCGCCATCCGACCTAACAATGATGAAGGCAAATGAGCAAATCTGATGATTACTCATTAAGACTGTTTTAGGAAGTTTCTGTGGGGTTGGTCCTTCATAAGGAACAATGAGTGATTCGAAGTCTGCGTAAACAACATATGGACTAGTTTGCAACCGTTTCCAGTTCTTAAAACTAACTTTACTGCCTTCTCCGGGCGTAATTAGTTCTGTATCACAGTCAACTGGGCTAATACAATGTTTTATATGTTCGCTCGCAGCTTGAACGGACGGAATTCTTGTTAAACATTTTCTACAGAATTCTTGTTTGCTATGTTGTTTTGTAGTATGCACTAGTAATCTACTCATTGTGCGTATTAGAGTGTAGTGCAACCCATTAAGGCTTTGCATCAGGAGTAAGTCTACATGAGTTTTGGTTGGTTCGCCTATTGTTGGACTGTTCTTTGACACTCTAATTGGCAGAAGGTTGGTTTCTTCAGACCATGTGTAGACATTAACAGTTATTGGTGGATTTTGTTTTTCAAACTGATCAATTTTGTCTACAGCCATAGGAAATTCAAGGCCGTTAAAGTTAAGATCATTGGCCCACTGTAAATAGTTAGATACTCTCTCTGCATTTTTGGCAACGTGATGCAGCCTAGCAAGAACGCACCACATAAAACATTTGTCGTCTGAATTTTTTATGTTCAAAACTGCTTTCTTTGCAACTAATGTTGGAGGCAGTGGAATGTAAGACTTGCCTACAATCGGCTCATACTTAGCCTGTTTTAATCTGATGTCTAGGACTTCACCCTCTGACCAACCAGAGCCTCTCATTTTAGCTGCTTCAGAGGCTTCATCAAACTGTGTAAGCAGCTGGTCTGCCCAACCAGGTGTTAAGTCATTATGAGAAAGAATAGTCTGTTGTTTAGTTGAGACCCAGACTTCTAGATTTTCTTCATTTATTGTTATATAGTCGATTAAAACAACTAACCTTACTTTAACTGGAGGGTTTATTGTTAGTTTACTTGGAACTTGAGAAATAGCGTGTACAACGCTTTCCCGCACGTTTTTTGGATTAATAACTTCTAAATCAATCTCATTTAAAGCTTTTGACAAACGCTCTTCCTCGAGCATTGCTTCAAACAATTCATCTGAACCTTCATATATCTTATCCATGCTGAGTTTCTTTTCTAACTCAAAATATTTATTTAAATCAAAAAAAAATAAAAGTTAATCAGAATCAATATCAACGGTCTTTTTGTGCTTGGACTCATAAACTAAAGTATAAACGCCCTTTGGTGTTGTTAATGTGAGCTGTTTAGAACAGAGTTTAATGTTTCGTTTACTTTTTTTAAACATTCCTTTTTTATCTGGTCGGTGTCTGGTTGTTGAGAAAAAGTTGCCCTTGCCTTTCTTTGAAGATCAAACTTTTGTCTTTTGTAGTCCTCAAAATCAGCCTGTAGGCGACTAAATTCTTCATCCGTGATGTTTGAGTCAGCAAGTGCTTTATTTATTGTCAGTTTGAAGGAACTAAGTTTAGCTGTTATTAGTTGAACCATAGCTGTGTGCTTTTGGAGTTTAGCTTTTATTTTTTTGCTGACAGCACTTACAGCCAATGAACACAGGCCAAGAGTTAAAGACAAACCACCTAGAGGTATAGCTACCGGTGCACCTACGCCTGTTGCTAAGAGACCTACACTTGTTCCTGCTGATAGAGCACTAGTGATCGATGCTCCAGTATTAACATATGTAACAGCATTAAAGACAGCAGAATACCTTCGTTTGGTTTTGCTGTATTTTGAAAGGTCCTGCTCTAGTTTTTGTTGCATTTGTGTTATGTTTGTTAATCTGAAAGTTTTTATGTCTACAGCAACAGAATTCTCTTCTTTGGGCACTTTTGGATAAGTCGTAACAGACATGCTTTTTTAAAATAAAAATAATTTAGTATTGGATATCTTTCAATCTGTTATCTTGAATATTCAGCTGCGCATCATATATTAAAAACAAATGTACATTAAGTGGTTTATCACTCTCTTTTTCTTTATCAATTTGAATGTTTATTACGTCTTTAACTGTTCTCCCACTCCCATGCAACTGATTATCCTCTGTTGACCTTAGGTCAATCCATAAACCGTATTTCGTTGTTAAATATTCATCAAGTCTAACACTGTGAAGGTGTAGATCTTTAGACGCAAGGTCTACTGTTGGACTTCTAGACCTCCCGCCTCCAAACAATTTTCTTATTTCATCAAAATGATGATAAGGTTTAAGCCCGCTACCGTAGACTTGGTTAGGACTACCCTCAATTGAACATTGTACTTTCGTTATTTTAGGATTGATAAACTTTTCACTTTGTCTTTTGAATGGTTCTTCATCTTCACACAGCAATAAAATACCTTTAAGGGATCGTGCTGCGGCGCTAAAACTAAAGTTCCATATTGTGTCTGCCCTGCTTTTAGGATATTTTGAATGATGAATCACTCTTTCGTAATATATTGCTAATTTTGACTGATATTGTTGCTCAATCAGCCTTGCTAAGTTAGGGTTGCTAACAATGTCAAACTCTAACGAGATGTCGAAAATGCTGTACTTGGAATCAGTGTCTGTAGATTTAATGACACGTTTGTATTCATTAAAAGTTAGTTCATATGACAATCTGTCTTTTAATGCTCCTTGAAAGTATGGCGCATGCGCTTTTAACAACTCAAAATCTAAGGGTATAGAAAAGCGATTTCCATACGCATAACTTACAGCTTCATACTTGTTACCGTCTTTAGCATCTTCGGCGTCTATTCTGTGTTTTAGTGCTTCGTTATTTTCGATTCCTTGAAACGCAAGATCGGCCCTTTCATTATCGGTTAGCCATAGATCAGAATAGATTAGAAATATGTCTGCATTGTGTAAAGAAAATATTTCTTGCCCCTCAAGTTTTATAGAAATTTTCTTAACGATTGCCCGTCCCAGATTCTGTACAACTGTCCTGCTTGTGTCTGTTGCTGAATCAAGTTCTATTTTGAAAGTAAGCCGTGCAGATCCCGGCACAATCACTTCATCTGCTCCTAGGTCTGGAAATTTAACAGTAAGAATTTGATCTGAATCAATAGTAGATGGATTATTTGGAACAATAATATTCTGTTTATTTCCCTTCACGCCAAAGGGCTCTTTCAGTCTTCTATGCGGGTCAAGAATCGAGCCATATGCTTGTGACATTTTTTTTTATAAAACAAAATAAAAAGTTAATTATTTAAAAACATGGCAGAAGAAGATCATGATGTTTTTGATCCTGGAGACGACATGAGTGAAATGACGCCTTTGACACATCCATTACAATCATTGCGGCGTGAATTAACAGAAAGTAAGGTCAAATCATTTTATCAAAGTTTAGGCCAAGAACCTCCTGATTTTATAGACCCTAATGATTTTGAAACAAAAGATGACCATTTGTTTGTGAGAAACGACGAAGGACAACTTGTTCAGCTTACAACTAAACCAGACTCATCAAAGTTTTTAAAAAAGAGTACAATTAGACAAAGGCTCAGTGTGAGCGATCAAAATCGCCTTGGCATTGCTAAACCGCGAAGATTAGACAGTGAGGCAGTTGCTAAACTTCAAAACACACTACAAGAACTCCCAACAGATAACCAAATACAAAACATGGAACTTAAAGATTTAAGCCCAACAGCAGACGAAATAATAGAAGCAGAAACCAGTTTTTCAGAAGAAACAGTATTAAAAACTATGCACGATCCGCCGCTACCTATGAGAGAAATAACGGCCCTTGATCATGCTTTGAGAAGCATCAGAGGCGAATTAACAAACAATTTAGCAAAACTGGGTGAACTAGATGAGCATATAAAAAGAGAAAAAGAAAAACTAGTTGAGGCTGATGACCACAACTTAGGACCTGGTGTTAAAGAAAGAATAACACAAAGACTAAAAGATCTTGAACAAGAGAGATCAGCAAGACTAGAAGTGTTGTCTACTAACCGAGAACAATTACGAACTCAAGTGAGCAGAATAAGAGAAACTATCCAAAGAATTTTATATGAAGACACAACGTTAGCAGAACGAATAAGAACACTGTTTAGAGAGCAAGGTGTCACATTAGCAAGTGTTATAACAGCCTTAGGATTTGCAATAAGTACACTGGTGTTGGCTATTACAGGCGGTGGTGGTGGGGGAGCAGTGCCACCAGGCCCGCCAACTCCGTCGTCAGATAAATCATGGGTAAAAAAACAACTCGATCACCTTGCAAGTTTATTAAAAAAATTAGCCAGTAAGGCAATAGATTCTTTGCCTGGTATAATAGGAGGGATCGTTAGCTGGCTTTTGTCTGCCGCAAGTAAAGTAGTTGGCTTTATGGCTGAGCACTTATGGGCATTAGTTGTCTTAATAGTTGGGTTACTTTATAGTAAGATAAAGACCAAGTAATCCTAGGGCAGTTAATCCAATAACAAGTGCTGTCTTTTCATATTCATGGGGGTCGCTTTTATTCACCATGGGGATTGGTTGGGCGTGGGGTTTTGAGGGGAGTATTGGATGGGGTTTTGGGGCCTTGGGGATTGGTGGGGATTCTTTTTTTATTGCTATTGCTGGCTTAGAATTTATGTCGTTTTTTCCAACCTTCTCTTCTTTACCAGCCACAAGGATTTCATTATTATAGTTTATTATTGTTCCTATCTGGAGTCTGAGGTCAGAAGGCAGCATGTATAAACCAGTGCCAACAGCAAAGTCTACTTTCGATCTTGCGTATTGCAAAACATTTTGGTACCTTTTAATACTTGAAGGTAAATCAACTGCAGAATTAATAGAATCCTCTAAATTTGCTAAATATTGTTTTTGGGCGTCAAAGCCAGTAGAAGGATCAATTATGTTTGATCTCGTTTGTGCTTGCGAACCTAGCAAACACCAAACATAAGTACGAATAGAGTCGTTTATTCGTTCTATTCCCGCTTTTGTTAGACCCTTAGAAGTATCCAAAATAAATGTTGTCCATGCTGTTTTATGCTCTTGCTCTATGGACCCGAGGTGAACAGTTGTGCCTGAAGAGAAAGATGTGTAAGGAGGATTCCAATCATAGTTATACTTTCTGTGCACGCCCCAATAATAAAGGGTGCCTAAACCATAATTGCGATCCAACTTTTGTCTAAAGTATGTCTTTGGGTTAATATCAAATTCGTTACAGATCCTTTCAAAAGCCTTGTAATCTATTCTGTTGCTGAATGGATTAAACGTTTTGTCATTTGGTAATGGCGCTTGCAGTTCAGATAAAATACGTCTGAAGGTGTAATAAAATGAAATCTATACACTGACCTCACCAAAGGATCAGGATGATTTAAATGATCAGCATACGACACTCCACACCCAGTTGAAGCACAAAACACAGCAAAGTTTAACTGGTTCTGATAAAACTGCATCGGATGACTAAACCACACTTTCGGGATGTAGTCGTTTTTGATAGGAGGGTTAAGATAACGATCCAATGGAGTACTAACCTTTACTTGAAAGGCGTCAGACTGAGTCACAGAAATGTCAAGGGTGTCAGTTGTTATATTTTTAAGATTGTAGTGCGGCCCAACAGAATATTTTGCATTAGTATATTTGAATGCACTCATTTTTAAATTGTTTTAAAAATGTTTGTAACAATAACAACTCAAGACAGTCCTTCGTTTTTAGAATATGCTATTGATAATAACTGCGGAACCCAAAGGGTCGCACTCCATGAAATATTCTACAAAGTCGTATGGTTTAATATAAGTCAATCCAAGAGGAATAATAAGATTGCAAAATTTGACAATAGAGGAAAATTAGTTAGCCGGTTAACCATACCTGATGGTTATTACGGGTTTTGCTCGCTGAAAGAAGCAATGAGTAACTTCGACATTACTCTCAAACTTAACAATGCAAATTTGAAAATAATGTTGACATTCAAACCTGAAGAAGAAGAAGTAAGTTACCTTTTTGATGGAGAGCTAGCTAAAATGTTAGGCTTTGCAACTGACAATTATGCCGTTCATACTTTTATAGTTACACCAGACAAAACTACTTATGAGGGAGAAAACCCGCTCGATCTTGCATTACATTCATTACTCTATGTTCATTTGGACGAGCTGAGCACTGATGAAAACTTATATGATGGAAGGCCCTCAACTGTTTTAAGAGCTCTTCCATCAGGGAAAGCTGCATATTGCGATTATGAAATTATACAATTCCCTAATTTACAGTTTAAAAGATTAGCTTGTGGGAGGGTCAGATCATTTAATATAAAAATCAAAGACCAAACAGGAAAAGTCGTCAAATGTGACAGCCTGCACATTGTTTTGGAAATAAAATAATACGTTGTTTTAAAAAATGTCACGTGGACCAGACGATTCGGGGGTCACATTAGCGCCTGAGAGGTGTGTAACTTTAGAATTAAAAGACCTTGCAGACGTTGAGGACTTTGAACAAAACGGTGAGATAGGCACTTTGTATGGTTTTGAGTACACTAAAGATGGTTATTATAAGCGCAAAGAGGTTGACGACAACAACAGGTTTCCTAAACTAGAACAACTACGCAATGTAGAAGCAAATAATGCGGGTCAGTATGAATATAAAATAGTTCGAAAAACTGACAACAAATGGCACTTAGAACCATATTTAGAATGGGACATAAAATTTGAATTCTTAAGCCCATTTACATTTTTTGACCGTCAAAAAAGTTTCAGAAAAGCATTGAACTCTGGCCCTTTACATGTAAGTCTTATGCCAGAGGACAACAGTCGAAAAGAGATCGAAATAAAGCCGTTTGGGGACAAACAGTACATCCTCCACAGAAGAGAATCGGTTTTAAAGAAAGCTTCTACAAAATTACAGTTCATTCCACGCACAAAATTAGGAGACACGTTCACAATGATATTTAAAATTTCTGTCTTAAAAGATGAGGCGAGAAATGGAGCTCTGGGCGTCAGTGACAATCTTATGAAAGGAATTCTTATTAGCTGGCAAAACTTAGACGTTGACAAACTTAAAGTTACTGTCGTTGTTCTTTACAATGGCGAGGATATTAAGGTCATAACAACAAGCAACAAAATTGATATTAGTTTAAATAGAAACGATCTTACAGAACTGAACTGGATTAATCTTACACATTTGGGCCTTATAGGGTTTTATTATACTGAACAAGTTTTGACAGAGAGTATGATAAAAACAATAACTGGATTAGATTAAATTCTGTTTTAAAACTATGGAGCAGACAACTTTGGTGTCAATGCCGATGTTAAACTTTATGACAAAAACCCCTCATTGTTCATTGATTTGTGGACAGACTGGTTGTGGAAAAACAATATTTGTCCTCGACCTATTACAAACAGTTTATAGTTATAATTTTGATCATATAGTAATTTTCTGCCCAACACTTAAATGGAACAAAGCATATCACGACAGAAGGTTTATATGGACGGATGATGAAATCTATTTAGTTGACCCTAGCAATAAACTGAGTGAGTGTTTAGAACATTTTTTTAAACTGTTTGAGGGAACGCAGACATTATTTATTATAGATGATTGTTCGGCAGAAAAGGATATAGTCAAAAAAAGAAACACTTTATCAAAACTGGCTTTCAGTGGAAGACATGCTGGGATAAGTGTGTGGATTTTATGTCAAAAATATAACTCAGTTTTAAAAGACTTTAGAGAACAGTTAAAGACTGTAGTTTTATTCCACATGAAAGACAGAGACGCATTTGATGAATGTATGCGTGAAAATGATGTTATTGAAAACGATCAAGAAAAACGAAGGATTAAGCAAAAACTTAAGTATCAAAAGTTTTCTAAATTAGTGTTAAAAACAGATAATCCTACACATTATGTATGTTTGTAAAGTGTTTACTATTAGAGAACTATAAAATAGGCATTCTGGGTAAGCCGGCGGAGCAACAGCGAAACCGGCTTCAGCCGGTTGGAGCTGGCGGAGGTGGGTGAGCCAGAATGCCTATTTTATAGTTCTCTAAGCATCTTCGCAATCATTTCTCTATTCAGCTAAATCTCTCAGACATTATGATGACTCCCGATGACCAAAGGCGCTATGAATCATCTACACACTGCTGGATATGCGGCTCAGAGCTAACACCTAATAGTAAAGACGTCACAGTGAGAGACCACGATCACATTACTGGAAAGTTCAGGGGAGCAGCACACAACAGTTGTAATCTTCAACTCAAGGTTGACCCCCAAAAATGGAAACTGCCTATCTTCTTTCATAACTTACGAGGCTATGATTCTCATTTCATCATGCAAGCAATAACTTCTGAATGTAAGAGGGTTAGCTGTATTGCACAGTCATCAGAAAAGTACATGACCTTTACTGTAGACTGTTTATCCTTCTATGACTCTGCCCAACATCTGATGGGGAGTTTAAGCAAACTAGCAGAATCTCTACAAGACTGCCCAATAACTAAAAAATATTTTAACTCGGCTTTAGTACGCAAAGGCGTTTACCCTTATGAATACATGGACTCATGGGACAAGTTTGATGAGCCAGCGTTGCCAGCAAAGGAAGACTTTTACAGCCGTCTTAGAGGTGGAGGCATAACAGACTCTGACTATGAATACGCACAGAAAGCCTGGACAGAATTACACTGCCAAACAATGGGCGATTATCATGATCAATATTTATTGGCTGACGTGTGTTTATTGGCAGACGTCTTTCAGAATTACAGATCTACATGCATGAAACATTACGGCCTAGATTCATCGCATTACATTTCTGCCCCTGGTCTTTCTTGGGACGCATTCTTAAAGTCTACAAACATTGAGATTGACTTAATATCTGATCTGGCCACACTTCAGATGATTGAAGACGGCCTAAGGGGAGGCATTAGCATGGCCTCACATCCTTACTGCAAAGCCAACAACAAGTATTTAGATGACTATGATCCCACTAAACCATCTAACTATCTGATGTACTTAGACGCTAACAATCTGTATGGGTGGGCCATGAGCCAGGCACTGCCATTGAGAAACTTTAAAATGTTCGTAGGACCTCATGACGTTAATAAAATGTTGAGTTATCTACCGCGCCTCACGCCTGATTATCCAATAGGATTAATCTTAGAGGTAGACTTAGAATATCCTACAGAGTTGCATGACCTCCATAATGATTACCCCTAGCAGCAGAAAGATTAAAGATGAGTCCCACAGAACCGCCCAAACTCATGCCCAATCTTCGTCGCAAGACTAAGTACGTATGTCATTACAGACTGCTACAGTTTTACTTAAGACACGGACTAAAACTTACCGCCGTTCATAGAATAATAGAATTTGAACAAGGGCCTTTTATGAGACCATATATTATGAAGAATACTCAGCTTAGGACTCAAGCCACTGACGCTTCAGAAAAAGACTTTTTAAAACTAATGAACAACAGTTGTTTTGGCAAAACCATGGAGAACCCACACAAGCGTAAAGATGTAAGATTAGTTACAAAAGAAAAACAAGCAATTAAGCTGGTCTCTAAACCTAACTACCAAGACTTTAGAAGATTTAGCGACAGCCTGGTTGGCATTATGATGAAGAAACAGAATGTGAAGTTGGACAAGCCGGTGTTTATTGGGTTTACTGTGTTAGAGTTGTCTAAGCTGTTAATGCTTGAGTTTCTGTATGACTACTTTAAACCGCTGTACCCAAAGTCTAGAGTTCTTTACACAGACACTGACTCTTTTATTCTAGACGTTCCAACTGAAGACTTTTATAAGGATTTAGAAACAGAGGTAGCCAAAGGAGCTGATGGATGGTACGACACATGTGACTATCCTAAAGACAGCCCCTTACATTCAACTGTAAACAAGAAAGTAATTGGAAAGATGAAGGATGAACTTAATGGGACTGTGATACGAGAATATGTTGGTCTGTGGTCAAAGATGTATAGCGTTGCTAGCCAGATTTCTGTAATGAAGAAGGCTAAGGGCATAAGTAAAGAAGTTGTAAAAAAAAATATAAGTCATGACAACTACAAGCAGGCTCTCTTTGAAAACAAAGTATTTCATCACACAAATGTTAATCTGCGCTCTACTCTTCATCAAGTAAACACAACTGCTGTTAATAAGAAATCACTAGTCTCTAGCAATATGGATGACACGTTACACACAGCATGCACCCTGCGTAAGAAATGGAAAAAAAGAATGAAGGAAGTAAAGAAACTGAGTGAACGATATTGACTGGATGACACGGGAAACGACTGAATGAAGCGCCAGCTGGCAGCTCTTCAGTCGGCACTACCCAGGTAGGCAGCCCGTTGTGTAAACGAGTGTTGATGAATAAGTGCAAATGGTGGATGTAAGCGCATTGAGTTGTGTAACAAGAAATGCGCTATATAAGTATTATACATTATTATTATTATTCATTATTAATAACAAGCGAACTTACGTTAATCCTGAGTTTTCATATGCTGTAGGTCATTGGAGAACTGACTTGAAAGATTAACTTGACTGACTTAAGTTAAGATCTTAACTAGTACTTAACTAGTACTTTACTTAAGATCTTAACTAGTACTTAACTAGTACTTAACATGACTTGCACTTAACTTGCACTTAACTTGTTATAACTGACTTAACTTGCACTTAACCAGTACTTAACTTGTACTTAACAACACATTAAAAAACTAATTCAGTAAAAATAATGGGTTTACAGAAGGGGGTTGTGCTTTATTTGCAGAGGCTGGTTCTTCTTCTTTTACTGTTTTTGTGGGGATTTGTAACTTTGTTGCTAAGTATGGGGTTAGACACTTGTATGCCAAAAGCCCCCCACCAACAACAATACTCCCCAGTACATAATAATACATCTTATAGTTTGATTGTGTTGTTGTTGTTGTTGACGGCGGTGGCGGTGCTGGTGTTGATGTTGTATTACTATCTAATAATTTTTGTTTTGCTGCTTGGTTTGCTTTTTGCAGTCTGTTCCATTCAGCTAGTTTATGACCGGCCTCAACACGGCCAGGACTTTTAGCTTTAGTAACACTACTCACTTGTGGCGCACTCAGTTGTGGGACACTCACTTGTGGGACACTCACTTGTGGGACACTCACTTGCGGCACATTCTGCTCCTGTAGAGTCTTCTTCTCCTGCTCGCTCATTTTTTTTTAGTGCGATTAAAATTAATATGATTAAAATTAATATGATTGAAAGTAATTAATCCCATGATGAATGGACATAACAACGTCCCAAATCTATAATACATGTCACAGGCAAGAGGTTCTAGGGACTTGGTTAAAACCGGATCTTGTGTTAAGTCATATTTTAAATCTTCTTCTGAATCAATCGGCGCTATCTTGCCTGCTAACTTAGCATATAAACTAATCATTGTCTGTCCCACCGATCTAACCATTTTTGATCCTAGCTGTGCTTCGTACCTAGCGTAATACTTCTCAACGTCTGATGTAGATAATTGTTGAATCTGTTCAATACTTAGTTCAGTGCCTAAATACTGTCTGGTTTTCCCACACGCAGCCAGAGAGTATAATCTTTCTTTATGACAGAGGTCTGCTGCCTCCTCACACTTTAATAGCTCGTCGCAATCCATTTTAAACTCTTTTTAAAAGCAATAAAAAAATAAAGCCTTTTTAAAACCATGAGTTTAACGCTGGTTAATTATGCAGTGCCCATTGTTGATGTTATAGTTTATTCAACCCTAGCAAAATGTTTGTTAAGAATAAAACCACCCAACATGGGAAAGATAGAAGATTCGCCGAAACTAGTTACAACCTTATTTTTAGCTCTAGCAACAAAAGATTATCTGATTAAAAAGCACATAGACAGCCTTTCATATTATGATTATTTTAATTATTTTTTTAGTTAATAAAAAACATGAGCACTGCAAAGATTATCAATACTATTTACCACTCTGCTGTAATCAGCGGTCTTAGTATAGGATACAGCGTGTTAGCAAAAAACATGTTTAAGATGAGGCCGGCTGATCTAGGAAGGTTAGACATTGAGGATGTTGCTGAGGTTATAGCTGTAATAACGGCAGGGATTGCCTCAAAAGACTTTCTTGTTGCACAGGGGATTATCCCAGAAAACATCAATGCATAGAAAGATTTATAAAAAAAAAAGATTCATTCTAAAAAATATTGATTTATAAAAAAGATTCATTCATTTATAAAAAGATGTCTGGATTAGTTCTGATGGTGGGGGGAGCTATTGTTAATGCGTTGGCTTTCTCTGGCAGCAATTATATGTTTAGTAAATTACGGTCTGATGAAGAGAGAGAACGCCATAACAAGGCAATGGAAGATTTATCTAAGGCAAGAGACGCTTACGAGAAAAGGAGGATTGCTCACTTAGACTTTATTAATAAAAAGTTAAGAGAACAGGGACATGCAGAGCACACATTTACAGACGTTGATGAAGCAATGAATGAATATTACTTAGTGACGGGAAAGAAGTTTCTAACATCGTCACCGCCAGAACTGTCTGACTTTTATGAACCATCTGAGGATCAGAAAATGGTGGAACTAGGCTTTATTATAGGTGCTATGGGAGCAATCTTTCTTCTTGCATATTCAATCTAAAAACAGTTAAAATGTAATAAAAAAACAGTCCCTTCTTATGGACGATACGAAGTACAAAATATATTATTCTCCTAGAGGGTATTGGAAAGGAAAGGCTGCTATTGATAAACTGAGTAAAGCTGCTAGGGTGTCTGA
>JAMYXO010005894.1:0-14635 GCA_033310375.1 Conus canariensis | reverse complement strand
GTAAAAAAGAGGTGACTGAACCCACATTTCGGGGGATGTGGGGTTTTTTTGATAGGGGGGTTTAAAAGATATCTGTTTAAGGAGTACAAACCTTTATTAAAGGGCGTCAGTTGGTCACAGAAATGTCGAGGGTATAGTTTTTTATATTTTTAAGGACTGTAGTGGGGTCCAACAGAAATTTTGCATTAATATTTGAATGCACTCTTTTTTAAATTTTTTTTAAAATTTTTTGTAACAATAACAATCAAAACAGTCCTTTTTTTTAAAAAATTGATTGTAATAACGCGGCCCCGGGTCGCACTCCATGAAATTTTTTACAAAAGTGTATGGTTTAATAAAACTAAATCAAGGGAATAATAAGATTAAAAATTTGAAAAATAGGGGAAAACTTAGTTACCCGTTTTAAACCAAACCCTGAGGTTTTTTGGGGGTTTTTTGTCGCTAAAGAAGCAATGGTAACTTCGCATTCTCCAAACTTAACAATGAAATTTTAAAAAAAATTTGACATTCAAATGAAGAAGAAGAAAACAACCTTTTTAAAGTGGGCGCTAAAAAAAAAATTTGAATTGACAAATGGAAATTCATGACAAAACATTATGGGGGAGAAAAACCCCTCGATCTTCCTTACTTCATTACTTTGTTCATTTGGACGAGCGAGCATGATGAAAACTTTATGGGAAGGCCCTCAACTGTTTTAAGAGTCTTCCTTGGGAAAGCTGCATATTGCTTTTAAAATTTTCAATTCCTAATTTAAAGTTTAAAAGATTAGTTGTGGGAGGGTCGATTTTTTAATATAAAGTCACAGATAAAACGGGAAAGTCGTAAAATGTGTAACCTGCAATTTTTTTTAGAAATAAAATAAAGTTTTTTAAAAAAAGTCCTTGGACGACGTTTTTCGGGGGTCACATTAGCGCCTGAGAGGTTTTGTAACTTTAGAAAAAAAACTTGCAGACTTTGGGACTTTGAACAAAACGGTGAGATAGGCACTTTGTATGGTTTTTGAGACACAAAATGGTTATTATAAGCGCAAAGAGGTTGACGACAACAAAAGTTTCCTAAACTAGAACAACTACCAATGTAGAAAACAAAAAAGGGGTCAGTTGAATATAAAATGTTCGAAAAAAATGAAACAAAGGTTTTGAACAATTTAAAATGGGAATAAAATTTGATTCTTAAGCCCCCTTTACATTTTTTTTACCGTCAAAAAATTTTTTGAAAAGCTTTTAAAAAGGCCTTTACATGTAATCTTTGCAAAAGGACAAAAGTCGGAAAGGATCGAAAAAAAAGCCGTTTGGGGAAAACGTACATCCTCCACGAAGGAAAATCGGTTTTAAGAAAGCTTCTACAAATTACGTTCATTCCCGCACAAAATTAGGAGACACGTTCACAATAAATTTTTAAAAAATTTTTGTTTTAAAAAATAAGGGAGAAATGGACCCTTGGGTCAGTGACAATCTTATGAAAGGAATTCTTATTAGCTGGCAAAACTTAGACGTTGAAAAAACTTAAAGTTACTGTCGTCGTTCTTTACAATGGCGAGGATATTAAGGTCATAACAACAAGAAACAAAATTGAATTATTTAAATAGAAACGATCTTAAAAAAACTGAACTTTTTTAAACTTACACATTTGGGCCTTATAGGGTTTTTTTATACTGAAATTTTTTAAACAGCCCAAGTATAATAAAAAAAATTTAACTGGTTTAAAGATTAAATTCTGTTTTAAAACTAGGGAGCGGGACAACTTTGGTGTCAATGCCGATGTTAAACTTTATGACAAAAACCCCTAAATTTTTTCATTGATTTGTGGACAACGGTTGGGAAAAACAATATTTGTCCTCGACCTATTACAAACAGTTTATAGTTAAAATTTTTTGATCATATTGAAATTTTTTCTGTCCAACACTCAAAGGGAAACCCAAAGCAAAAAAAACGACAAAAGGGTTTTAAAGGAAAATTTGATAAAAATCAATTTATTTTTTTTCCTAGAAAATAAACTGATTTGGGGTTTTAGAAAAATTTTTTAAACTGTTTGGGGGAACGAAAGACATTATTTATTAAGATGATTGTTGGGCAGAAAAGGATATAGCCCAAAAAAAGAAACACTTTATCAAAACTAGCTTTCAGTGGAAGACATGCGGGGATAATTTTTGTGGATTTTATGTCAAAAATATAACTCAGTTTTAAAAGACTTTAGAGAGCAATTAAAGACAGGGGGTTTTTTTTTCACATGAAAGATAGAGACGCATTTGAGAATTTTATGAAAAAAATGAGTTATTGAAAACGATCAAAAAAAAACAAAAAGGATTAAGAAAAAAATTTAAGTCTCAAAATTTTTCAAAATTTAAGTGTTAAAAACAGATAACCTAAAACATTATGTATGTTTGTAAAGTTTTTTACTATTAGAGAACTATAAAATAGGCACCTGGGTAAGCCGGCGGGGCAACAAACGAAACCGGCTTCCCGCCGGTTTGGGGCTGGCGGAGGTGGGTGAGCCAGAGTGCCTATTTTAAAAGTTCTCTGGGCGAGAGGGGAAAAAAAAAGGGGGGGTAGGAGACACAAGGCGGAGAGGGGGAAAAAGGGGGGAGGGGGAAAACACAATGGGGAGAGGGGGAAAGGGTGGGTAGGAGACACAAGGGGAGTGGGGAATGTGGGGGAGGAGGAACACAAGGGGGAAGAGGAAGGTGGGGCAGGAGACACAAGGGGAGAGGGGAAGGTGGGCAGGGGGGCACAAGGGAGAGAGGGGGAAAGGGGGGGCCGGCAGGAAACACAAAGGGGGAGGGGAAGGTAGGGCTGGAGATACAATGGGGAGAGGGGAAAAGGGGGGGCAAGGGGGACACCCGGGGGGGGGAAAAAGGGGAAAAGGGGGGGCAGGGGGAGACATAAGGGGGAGAGTGGAAGGCGGGGGTGGAGACACCCAAGGGGGAAAAGGGGAAAGTGGGGCAGGAGGAGACACAAAGGGGGAGAGGGGAAGGGGGGTAAGGGGACACAAGGGGGGAGGGGGAAAGGGGGGGCAGGGGGGAACACAAAAGGGGGGGGGGAAGGGTGCAGGGGAAAAAAAAGGGAGGGGGAAGGGGGGGCAGGGGAAAAAAAAAAGGGGAAAAGGGGGGAAGGGGGGGCCCGGGGGGGAAAAAAAGGGGGGAGGGGGAAGGGGGGGCAAAGGGGAAAAAGGGGGAGGGGAAGGTGGGGGGGAGGAACCCAAAAGGGGGGGAGGGAAGGTGGGGGGGGGACACAAGGGGAAAAGGGGGGAAAAGGGGGGAAAGGGGGGGAAAAAAAAGGGGGGGAAGGGGGGAAGGGGGGGGGGAAAGGAAAAAAAAGGGGGGGGGGAAGGGGGAAAAAAACAAAAGGGGGGGGGGGGGAAAGGGGGGGGGGGGAGACAAAGGGGAGGGGGGAAGGGGGGAGGGGGAGACACAAAGGGGGGGGGGGAAGGGGGGAGGAGGGGACACAAAGGGGGGGGAAAAAGGGGGGAAAGGGGAAAAACCCCCAAAAAGGGGGAAAAAGGGGGAAAAAAGGGGGGAGGGGGGACCCCAAGGGGGGGGGGGAAAAGGGGGGGGAGGGGGAAACACAAAGGGGGGGGAGGGGGAAGGGGGGCGGGGGGAAAAAAAGGGGGAAAGGGGAAGGGGGGAGGGGGGCCCCCAAAAAGGGGGGGAGGGGGGGGGGGCCGGAGGAACAAAAGGGGGAGGGGAAAGGGGGGAAAGGGGGGAGACCCAAGGGGGGGGGGAAAAAGGGGGGAAAAGGGGGGACAAAGGGGAGGGGGGAAAGGGTTTTGGGGAAAGGGGGAAACAAGGGGGAGGGGGGAAAGGGGGGGCAAAAAGGGGGGAAAGGGGGGGGGAGGGGGGGGGGAAGAGGGGAAGGGGGGGCATGGAGACACAAGGGGGAGAGGGGAAGGCGGGGAGGGGGAAGACACAATGGGGAAAAAGGGGAAGGTGGGCAGGAGAGACAAATTTGGGAAAGGGGAAAGCGGGGGCAGGAGGAAAACAAGGGGGAAAAGGGAAGGGGGCGGGAGACAAAAGGGGAGAGGGAATGGGGCAGGGGGAGACAAAGGGGAAAGAGGGAAGGTGGGGAAAGGGGGAACACAAGGGGGTAGGGGAAAAGGGGGGAAGAGAACACAAGGGGAGAGGGGAAGGGGGGGCGGGGAGGGACAAAGGGGGGAAAGGGGGGAAAGCCGGGCAGGGGGAAGACACAAGGGGGAGAGGGAAGGGGGGGAAGAAACACAAGGGGGAGGGGAAAGGGGGAAGGGGGAACCCGGAGGAGAATGGGGGGGGAGTGGGGGAAGGGGGTGGGGTCGGGAAAAGAGACAAAAAGGGGGGGGAAAGGGGGGAAGGGGGGGAAAGGGGGAGACCCAGGGGGGAGGGGGAAGGGTTGGGGAGGAGGAGACAAAGGGGGAGAGGGGAAGGGGGGGCAGGGGGAAAGCCCCAAAAGGGGAGAGAGGAAGGGGGGGGGAAAACACAAGGGGAGGGGGGGGAAAGGTGGCAGGAGGCCCCAAGGGGGGAGGGGGGAAAGGGGGGGGCCCGGAGGAAAACCCCCGGGGGGAAGGGGAAGGGGGGGCAGGGGGAACAAAGGGGGGGGGGGGAAGGGGGGCGGGAGGACCCGGGGGGGAGAGGGAAGGGGGGCAGGGGGAACACAAGGGGGGAAGGGGGGAAAAAGGGGGCCCGGGACAAAAAGGGGGAAAGGGGAAGGGGGCAAAGGAGACACAAGGGGGAGAGGGGAAGGGGGGGGAGGAGACAAAATTTTGGGGAAAAAAAGGGGGGGCAGAAACAAGGGGAGAGGGGAAGGGGGAAAAAACAAGGGAAGGGGGGAGGGGGGGCAGGAAAAAAGGGGGGGAAAAGGGGAAGGGGGGGCCCAGGGAGACAAAGGGGGAGGGGGAAGGGGGGGGGAAGGAGACACAAGGGGAGAGGGAAGGCGGGGTGGGGAAGGAGACACAAGGGGGAAGGGGGAAAGGGGGGCAGGAGGAAAAAGGGGGAGAGGGGAAGGGGGAAGGAGACAAAAGGGGGAGGGGAAGGGGGGGCAGGAGGAACAAAGGGGGAGAGGGGAAGGGGGAAAGTAAAAAAGGGGGAGGGGAAGGGGGGGCAGGGGGGCACAAGGGGAGGGGGGGGGGGAGGGGGAAAACACAAGGGGGAGAGGGGAAGGTGGCAAAAGGAAGACAAAAAAGGGGAGAGGGAAGGCGGGGCGGGAAAGAAACAAAAAGGGGAAAAAGGGGAAGGGGGAAGGGGGAAGACAAAAGGGGGGGAGGGGGAAAGGGCCGGGGCATAGACCCGGGGAGGGGGGAAAGGTTTGGGGCGGGAAAACCCCGGGGGGGGAAGGGGAAGGGGGGCAGGGGGCCCCCAAGGGGAGGGGGGAAGGGGGGGGAAACAAAAGGGGGGAAGGGGGAAAAGGGGGGCAGGAGGGAGACAAGGGGGAGAAGGGAAGGGGGGAAAGGGGGAGACACAAGGGGGAAAGGGAAGGCGGGGCAGGGGGAACAAAGGGGGGAAGGGGAAGGGGGCAGGGGGAAAACACAAGGGGGAGAGGGGAAGGGGGGGGCCGGGGAAAAAGGGGGGGAGACAAAAGGGGGGAAGGGGGAAGGCGGGTCAGGAGGAACAAAGGGGGAGGGAAAGGGGAAAGGGAGAACAAGGGGGGGGGAGGAAGGGGGGCAGGAGGAGCCCCAAAAGGGGAAAGGGGGGAAAAGGTAAAAAGGAAAGCCCAAAAAGGGGGGAAGGGGGAAGGGTGGGGAAAGGAGGAGCCCCAAAAGGGGAAGGGAAAAGGGGGGGGCAGGAGGAAACACAAGGGGGGGGGGAAAAGGGGGGAAGGGGGAAAAAAAGGGGGGGGAAGGGGGGGGAAAGAACAAAAAAGGGGAAAAGGGAAGGGGCGGGGAAAAACCCCAAAAGGGGGAGGGGGGAAAAAGGGGGGGGCCCGGGGGGAGCCAAAAAGGGAGAGGGGAAGGGGGGCCCGGGAGAAACAAGGGGGGAGGGGGAAGGGGCAAAAGGGAGACCCAAGGGGGAGGGGGGGAAGGGGGGGGAAGGAGAAACAAGGGGAAAGGGGGGAAAGGGGGGAAAAAACAAAAAGGGGAGGGGAAAGGGGGCAGGGGGCACAAGGGGGGGGGGGAAGGCGGGCAGGAGACAAAAGGGTGGGGGGGAAGGGGGGGGGGAAGACACAAGGGGTAGGGGGGGAAGGGGGGAGGGAGACACAAGGGGGAAGGGGGGAAGGTGGGCAGGAAACCCCCGGGGGGAAGGGGGGAAGGGCGGGCAGGGGGAAGACAAAAGGGGAGAGGGGAAGGCGGGGCAGGGGAAGACCGGGGGGGAAAGGGGGAAGGGGGGCAGGAGGAGACACAAGGGGGAAAGGGGGGAAAGGCGGGCAAGGAACACAGGGGAAGGGGGAAAGGGTGGGGCATAGGAGACACAATGGGAGAGGGGAAGGGGGGGTTAAGGAGACAAAAAAGGGGGGGGGGAAAGGGTTGGGAAGGAGGAACACAATGGGGAGGGGGGAAGGGGGAAATTGGGGAAAAAAAAGGGGAGAGGGAAGGCGGGGGAAAACCCCAAGGGGAGGGGAAAAAAGGGGGGGCAGGAGAAGACAAAAAGGGGAAAAGGGGGGGAAGGGGGGCAAAAAAGGAGACAAAGGGGGGGGGGTTGGAGGGGAAAGGGTGGGGGGGGCCGGGGGAGAACAAGGGGGGGGAGGGGAAAGGGGGGGAGGGGGAAAGACACAAGGGGGAAGGGGGAAAGGGGGCAGGGGGGAAGACAAAAAGGGGGAAGAGGGGAAGGGGGGGCAGGGAGACACAAGGGGGAAGGGAAGGGGGGGAAGGAGAGAAATAGGGGGAAAAGGAAGGTGGGGGGGAAAGAGCCCAAAGGGGGAAGGGGAAGGTGGGGGGAGGAAACCCCAAGGGGGGAGGGGAATGGGGGCAGGGGGAAACCCCAAGGGGAAGGAAGGTGGGGAGGAGGAGACAAAAGGGGAGGGGGGAAAGGGGGCCGGGAAAAGGGGAGGGGGGGGACAAAAGGGGAGGGGGGAAGGTGGGCAGGGGGAACACAAAGGGGGGGGGAATTGGGGTCCAGGAGGAGCCCAAAAGGGGGGAGGGGGAAAGGGTTTGGGCGGGAGGAGACACAAGGGGGAGAGGGGAAAGGGGTGGGCAAGACACAAGGGGAGGGGGGAAGGTGGGCGGGAGGCAAAAGTGGGGGAGGGGGAAAAGGGGGGGCCCGGCGGGAGACAAAAGGGGGGAGAGGGGAAGGGGGGGAAAGGAGATAAAAGGGGGAGGGGGGGAAGGGGGGGCGGGAGACACGGGGGGGAGGGGGGAATGTGGGGAGGAGGAACACAAGGGGGGGAGGGGAAGGGGGGGGCTGGTGACAAAAGGGGGGAAAGGGGAAGGTGGGGCGGGAAAGGAGACAAAAGGGGGGAAAGAGGGGAAGGGGGGGCAGGAGGAGAAAAAATTTGGAGAGGGGATGGGGGGGCAGGAGACACAATTTGGGAGAGGGGAAGGTGGGTCATTGGGGGACAAAAGGGGGAGGGGAAAGGTGGGGCAGGGGGAAAAAGGGGGGAGGGGGGAAAGGGGGGGAAAGGAGACAGAAGGGGAGTGGGAAAGGGTTTGGGGCAGGGAGACAAAAGGGGGAGAGGGCAAGGGGGGGTAGGAGGGGGACAAAAGGGGGAGAGGGGAAGGGGGGGGCAGGAGGACACAAAAGGGGGAGGGGGGAAGGCGGGGCAGGAAAACAAAAAGGGGTAGGGGGGAAGTTGGGCCCGGGAAAGGAGCCCACAAGGGGGGGGGGGGGAGGGAAAGGGGGCGGGGGGGGAAGGACATAATGGGGGAGAGGGGAAGGGGGGGGAAAGGTAAAAGGGGGGTAGGGGGTGGGGGGGGGGGGAAAGGGAGACAAAAGGGGGAGAGGGGAAGGTGGGGCAGAAGGAGACCCAATTGTGGAAGAGGGAAGGCGGGGCAGAAGGAGACACAATGGGGAGAGGGGAAGGTGTGCAGGAGGAGACACAATGGGGAAGTGGAAGGCGGGGCACGATGAGAAAAAATGGGGAGAGGGGAAGGCTGTGCATGAGACCAAGGGGCAGAGAGGAAGGTGGGGCAGGATAGACACAAGGCGGAGAGGGATGGTGGGCAGGAGAGACACAAAGGTGGTGAGGGGAAGGTTGGGGCAGGATGAGACACAGATGGTGAGAGGGGAAGGCGTGGGTGTCCACCGATCGCGGTACTAAACAAGTATGTCCACGTGTTTTAAGAGTGGTGTGGATTCAAGATATAGAGCGTGCATGTATGCGTGCGTGTATGTGTGCTTGTGTGTGTGTTGTGTGGTGTGTGTGTGTTGTGTGCGCGCGCGTGCACGCGCGTGCCACGCGGGGTAAGACAGTGGGTTTAGTTAGGCTGGGTTTAGGGCTAAGTTTTCTCTCTTCGGTGTTGGGTAGAAAGGGTGGGGCTAGGTGGGGGGCTGGGGAGGTAGGACATGAAATATTCTTACTTTCCGGTCTTCACTTGTTGAAGGGATGGGCGGAGGTTGGTTTCGTTCCCGATTGTTACCCTTTTATTACTTTGGTTCTATACCAGAGAAGGCGGGGCAGGATATCGGCTGTTGTTGTGTTGTCAAGTCTGTGAGTAGTTGTGGTAAATTGTCGTGTTGTTGCACGGGCAATAACTATTTCCGTTGGTCAGGCGTGTCAGCTCTGCGGGGATACACTGCTCGGGACCAATCGTTGTTTTGTGTGGCGAGTAGAGTTCGCTTGATTCCGACCAGGGCGGAATGCGTTGGGGTAGCTTCACTTCGGTCCTGGTGTTCGTCGGAGGGGAAACGTACTCCTTGTAGGTGCGGCGGCAGCCCCCGTTAGTTTTTGAAGAGTGACTTCGAGTCATAGTTAGTCCCAGGTCCTCGTCGGGTTTGGGTGCCCTTGGCCTGTGCTGAGTCGGTGTCGTCCTTGTTGGCAGCCACTGTCAGCCAGTTGCAGAATGGTGTGGTTAAAACGTCTGTCTGTCCAGTTGTGTCAGCAGGTACCCTGTTCCGTCTGAGGCGGGGGCCAGATCACCGCAGTCTAACTCCCGCGTGCCGGCAGGTGAGGGGCGTGCCAGTGCCTGCTGTTTCCCCGGGAGAGGGAGAACCACCCAGGCCGTCTCGCCTTCTGTGGGCAGCTCTCCTCCAGCTACCGGTACTTTCGGGAGTTCTCCGGCACTGGTTCCTCGTCCCGGTTTAGGCGTCCTGTGAGAGGGCGCTGCCACCAGGCCTTTTTTCCACCTTGGTGTCCGGCGGGGCCTTCAGAGGAGGAGGCGTCCTACGAGCCCGGACCCGTCGAGAGGGCGTTTTGGTGTGTGTGCTTTGGGTGTCGTGCCCATCGCGGGGAGGAGTCAGACTGCGGAAGCCACGGTCAGCGCCGGGGCGCAGAGTCTTCGGGGAGGGTGTCGGCCCGCGGAGGAGCCACGGTCAGCGCCGGGGTGCAGAGTCTTCCGGGGAGGTGTCAGCCTGTGAGGGGCCACGTACAGCGCGAGGACTGGAGCTTTCCGGGCCAGGATGGGTTGTCCATGTTTGTGGTAGAAGGGGTGTTTGCGTTAGGCAGTAGGGTTAGGGGTGTTAGCTACTGCCTCCTTCAGGACGTAGTGGCCGCACAGTGTAGGGTACTGGTCGTTGCCTCCCTTAGGACGCAGCGATCAGTGCAGTAGTGGTCCCCGGGTTTAAAAAAGAAGGGTGAGTCCCCGGGGAGAGGTGTGGGTGGTAGCAGTAGTTAAGAGATTTTGAGTCCCTTTGGTAAATCCTTGTCCCTAGTAGTTAGTCACCCCGTGTTTCGGGGTGTCACTGGTCCCAGGTCACAGTGATTTTTCTGTAACTGGTGTTTTAGGTTAGGTTAGGGTTTCCAGGTCTTATAGTAGGTAGGGTGAGTCAGCGGGAATTGGGATACTTGTGTGCAGTTGTGGATGTGCGTGAGGTGGCGCCATGGAGTGTGTGTGAAATAAAGAAGGTGCGTGATTGTTAAAACTGTGTTAGTGTGCTGTGCTGTTGACCTAGTGTGGGGATAGGCGTGGGTAAGGGGGGTAGGGCCCCTCCGGCTTAGCGACCGTGGGACTTTGGTGGAGGGTTTCGGGGGTACTTAGGTGGTTCGGGTAGGTGATAGGTAGCTAGAAGGGAGGTAGGGGGTGTTGTGTCCCGGTTGTGTACGTTGTGTGAAATGTAAGCGGGTGGTTGGGGGGAGCGTACCAGTACCCTGGGAGGTGGTAGTAGTGTCCCTGTTCACTTCGGCAGCTTTCCAGTGGCATAGGGCGGGGCACTTGTGTTGGTGTGAATGGGTTGGCGCTACCGTGTGAGTGAGGTATGAATGGTCAGTAAACATTGGGAGTGGTTGTGGTAAGTGTGAGTGATTACACGTACAGTGTAGGTGAGGTCCCGGAGGGTACCAGGTGTCCTTTGTGTCCCTTACATGTGGTATAACCCCAGTGAGTAGGTAGAGTGGTACCCGGCCCGTGACTGTGCACGCTGGGGGGTTCGGATACCCTGTGGGGATTAAGGGCAGTGTAAGCCCAGGTGACTGTGTGTGGGAAGCACGAGGGTGTGCGGGGGTGTGACACAAAGGGGTGTGCTGGGGAGTGCATATGGACTTGCGGGGTGCAAGTGCACTGTGATCGGTTGTGGGTACGGCCTACCAGAGACATTTGAAGCCTGTGACTGTGGGAAAATGGTGCGCATGGACAGTGGACACACGGTGTCACGTGATTCAGTCCCGTGACCAGACAGCGCATTGGTAGTATTGTATGGGTTGGAGCCCATGTGGGTATATGTATGAGGTATCAAGTGTGGGGGGAGTTATGCTTGGTGCGTGACACATTGAGAGTATTGTGTACTTGTGCCCGAGTTGCTTCCGGGGGTAGTGCGTTTGTCAGGAACCTCCAGTTGCGCTCAAAATCGCATAATGTCCGTTGCTAGCTCTGTGGTGGTAGGGGTACCCTATGTCTAAACACACCCGAGCCCATCCGCAAATACGACCCCGATAGTGTCATGGATCCACAGGGCCTCTATGGCGGATACCAAAACTAAGGTTAGTGACCAGGATGCCGGGGGTGGATCGAGAACAGGGGACGGGGGCTTATGCAAAGTTTGCCAAGTTGGGAGCGGCGATGGGTTTAGCTGGGGGAGACCTCGCCAAGTTCGTCACAGACTCGGTACGTAATGAGGATGAGAAAACGGGGAGAGAAGCAGAATTGGAGCTCCGGATGGAGGAGAAAGTTAGGCAGAAGATGAGGGATGAAGAGGAGAAAGCTGCTAGGCAGAGGGAGCTAGAGATGCAGCAGAGGAAAATAGAAGAAGAGAAAGCTGCTAGGGAGAGGGAGCTAGAGATGCAGCAGAGGAAGATAGAAGAGGAGGAAGCTGCTAGGCAGAGGGAGCTAGAGATGAAGCAGAGGACTAGAGATGAAGCAGGAGAAGATAAAGAGGAGAAAGCTGCTAGGCAGAGGGAACTAGAGGTGAAGCAGAAGAAGATCGAAGAGGAGTGGGAAAGGTTAAAGCGGAAGGATGAAGACGAGAAAACAGCGAGACAGATGGAACTGGAACTGCAGAGGAAGAAGATGGAGGAAGAAAGGGCATTAAGGGAAATAGAAGCTCAAGCACGGCAAGCCGAGTTAGATCTCAAGAGACGAAGAGATGAAGCCGAGTTAGAGGCAAGAGAGCGAGAGCTAATCAAAACAAGAGAGACAAGCCTTAGTGAAGCAGCGCATAGGAAACGCTTGATTGGGGTTGGGGAAAACAAAGATTCCCCCTTAGCCGTTGGGAGAGAACGACGAGTGGCGTTTCATGCCCAATTTGAGGTGTACCCCGTGTGAAAGTGGAGCAAGCCTCAGGGCCCCACAGTCTGATGCTCGCTGAGGGGAAAAGGCTAGAGAAGGGGTTTGATGCGGTTAAGTGGGTGAGTTAGGCGACTATGATCAAAATAAAGGGCCCTGTTAAGCCACTTTAGGTAGATGCTGAGGCCTACCGAGAAAAAATTAGGAGCCAAGAAGGGCCTTTTCTGAGACTTTTGGCCGATGTGGAAGGTGAAGCGGTGGTTTTCCTTGGGTGCGGCAGGGGAAAGGATGAGAGTGTGGCAGGGACGTAAAGGTCTGCTGTTCCAAGAACAGTTTTTTCAGCTATTGTTTCCGAGTTCACAATGAGGGGGGAAGCTGCCCCCAAAAATGTGGAACACCCTTTCAAGGAAGCTCGTTTTGGGAGAGGCCAAAAAACTGGGGAGGAAAGGCGAGGCAAGACCGAAAAAGTTAAACCCGCCCACCCGGGTAATACACGTAAACAGCAGGGAGCCAGCCCCAGGGAGGTCCCCCAAAGTGACAGAGCACTACAGCAGCTGAACAGGAGATCAGAAGGGCCTGATCGACCATAGTTTGGGTTAACTGCAAAAACCAGGGCCCATCGCTAGGGAAAAGCCCTGAGCCCCCCTTCTGTTGGAGTGTTCTTGTTGTGACAGCCCAAGCTCGAGTAGTCCTCGTTGTGTCCCCCCTGCGTGAGCAGCGGTACGAGCCTTGGTGAGGGTAAAAGTTAAGGGGTCCCCGGCCATGGATTACGGGACATGATCCCGGAAAACCCCGTAGGGGCCCAAAGGGTTAGTCCCGGCGATGGTACACAGGAGAGACGTCCAGTGTGTGGCTGAACCCAGATGTAGGTCTGTGTTACCTGGGCGGTGTAGATTTGAAGTCACTATTCATCGCGGGAATTTGGGGGGTTTTTGGTCATGATAGCCCTGTCAGGAAGTCCTGATCGGAAATTCGCAAAGAGAGTAGGAGATCCCGGTTGGACACGTGTGCCTGTATACGCAGACCGGCGGTTTTGGGAGGGGCGGCAGACACGCGCGCAGAGAGCCGGGGGGGCAAGAAACCCGTACCACTGCCCGTCGAGGAAGCATTCTGAACCCTCTACCCAGCGTTAAATTTAGATGCAGGACCCGGGAAACCTTGAGAAGGCTCGGAGTTTCGTGTGAAGCGGGGGGGCACTTCCACCCAAGTTTGGACGAGTTGATAGCGCGGAAGTTTGGGGTATGGTCCGGCGGTTTGAGGGTCCCAAAAGGGGTAGCGAATCAGATCTGCGTCCCCGCGAAATAAGGACCCCGGTGATGAAAACTAGCCCCGACGTACCCCTGTCTGGGCACTAGGTACCCCCGAACCCCGGGGGCGAGTTGGTCGCCTTTTTTTTGGCCAGGCTGCATGCTGCATTCGTCGGTATGCCCCGTCATGCTTCCCGTGTCAGGTACGTGGACAAGGGAAAAAGTCCAAAAGGGTTCCCCGTGAGTGCCACTGTGCGTGGCGTTCGAGCGGGGTTGGATGGACTATTGGTCCCATCGTTCCAGCATCCCAGAATGGGTACGATAGTGTTGGTGACGGTGATTTTGCGAAAGGTATCCGGAAGCAGCCCTCTTGCCAGTCACGAGTGAGTCGGTGGAGGGGCAGCGTTAAAACATGTGGACACGAAGGGAGTCCCGGGTCGGTACTGACTGACGGGGGAAACCCAGTTTACGGGTCGATATGCAGGAGGTCTACCGACTATTAGCCTTGGGGGTTTGGGACTACCACACCATCCATGCGCAGTGCAATGGTTTGGGTTGGAAACGCTTAAAGGTACTCTGAAGGGATGCTGCGCAGACTATGTCAGGAAAAACCGGGTGATTGGGATCGGTGGATACCGCACTGTGTTTGCGTCGAGAGGTCCCAAAAGAGAGTACCGGTTTTTTCGCCTTTTGAGCTGTATATGGACGCAGGTGCGGGGCCGAGCGATATTAGAGACTTTTGGTTCAAAAGGAAAGGGAAGAGCTCCCTACAGCGGCAGGAATTACGTCGTCAATTGAGGAACAAGATAGCTGAGCATGCGGTGGCAAGGGGGGAACTTGGCAAGGGCAGGTATATTTCAAGCGACTTTTGGGCTTGGGGGCCAAACCCCCCGGAAGATAGCTGTGGGGTCCCGGTATAGTACTTCGGCCGACCCAAACAGAACCCAAAAGGAACTGGGTGGAGAGGTCCCTATACGTACTAGAAAGGGGGTGAAGCAGATTACCCCTAGCAGACGAAGATTTCCACGCAACCTATAAAATCGTTCTTTTAGCGCTGCATATCCAAAAAGTCGGTAGTCGGTTGTTGTGCGGAGGGCCCCGAAGAGGAAACAGTGACTCCCCCTTTTGGCAAGGACATTTCCCCCTTCCTTGGAGGCCACAGAAAGGGCCCCAAAAAGGTGGTAGTACTTGCTGAAACCAGCACTTTACCAGGAAGTTGCACGAGTTAGTGGCCCGGGTTTAAGGAGGGTACTGACTGATGTGCCCCTTTCACAAACCCGAAAACGTGCGCTCAAGTGACGTCGAATCCCTATCAGGTCGAAGCCATACCCCGTCCTTTTGCGCAACGAAGGAAGGTTAGGGGGGAGGTCAAAGCCATGATCAGGATGGATCGATTTTAACCCAAAGTCGCCCCTACTGCTCACCCCTGTATAGTTAGGAAAAAGGGTGGGGAAACAGGTTTTTTTGTGGATTTCAGGAGGTTGAATCGCATGTACAGTTCGAGCTGAAACCCCTGCCGGGTATCGAATACCTGTTTTCCCCCAAACTTGGAGAGAAAAAAAGTGTTCAGCAAGATCGACTCGCTAAGGGGTATTGGGAGATCCGATGAGTTTTGAGAGGACCCCCGCGAAAAAACTGCTTTTGCTACACCCGGGAAAGGGCAATTCCAAAAT
>JAMYXO010005893.1:0-14636 GCA_033310375.1 Conus canariensis | reverse complement strand
TTTTTGGGAGAGTTAAAGGACTAAAACCCGTTTTGGCCCAAGGGGGTTATCTTTGGTGTTTTGGAAAGTTTTTGCTTTTTGGCTCATTTGGTCGATGGGAATTTTGGTCTGCCCGTTATCTTAGCCAGAAACATGTTTTTCTTAAATTTTTTGGTAAAATACTGCATTATTCTGGGGACTTTTTCAAACCCATCCCTTTGCCTTTCCTTGTGAAACCAAAAAGGGCCCAACCCGGGAGCAGTTTTTTCATGTTGTCTTTTTGCCCCCAAAAACACGGGGCGTCGCTGCATGTTCCGAGATTTTAAAAGGGGTTAGCGGGTGTCGGGTCTCATAAAAACTTTGGGGCCCGCATACCCCCTTACGACAAAAATGCAAAGTCGAACCCAGGTGAGTGAGCCTTCTTTATACGGAGGGGAATTTGGGGCCCTTCCAGATAAATTTTTGAAATCCCTGCGCCTCAAACCACAAACTTCCCAAGGCCGTGGACTTGGAAAAAAACCCCAAAGGAGGTCAGTGATAATGGGGGTGAAGTCCCACGAATCTAAAAAAAATTTTAAACCGTGTTCGTTTAGGTGAGGCAATAAACATAAAGTTTGGGGTTTTTCTTTCCCCAATAATAAACGGGAAGAAAAGGTAACAGGCTTTTGCTTATACAAAATCCAAATAAAAGGGGTTGAGGGGAAACCCCGGAAACATACCCCCGAGGGGGAAACCCCGAAGCAAACGGGCCACCCCCGGCTGGCCCGGCCCAAAAGGGGGTTTTTTCCCCTTTTTTTCTACGGGCCCGGGTTTGACTTGTTTCCCCCTTGGGGAGGTGGTAAATAAAATTATAGGGGGGGTTTGGCTGACGGTTTTGGTGAGGGTTGTGAAAAAATAAGGTTTTTAAACCGCGGGCCTGTTCCTAGTTTTTCCTGGGCCCGGGAAAAAAATTTTTTTTCTCTTGTTTTTAAGTGTTGGTTCCGAAACAAAAATGGGGAGTATGGAAAGTTTTCCGCCCCAATGTCTCTCTCTCTGTATTTCTGTCTTCCCCCCCCCTTTCTCTCCTCTCTCTTTTAAACACCACACACCCCAACACACAAAACACACAACCCCCAAAACCAACCAGTGTCGCGGGGCCCTGCACGCTGGACACACCCAGCACTTAGCAAAAAAACCAAAAACCAGAGAGGGGGGAGAGAGAAGTTGAAACCTGACCCCGCAAAGTTTTTTAAGTTTTAAGACAAAATTTTTTAAAGGGACTAAAGAAAAGGATAAAAAAAAAAAATTTCTTTCCAAAAAATTTCTCACAAAACTGCTGCCATTTTTTCCCCCGGGTCGCTACGGGCAAAACCCCAAAACTGAAAAGATCCCACGGAAAGGAAAAATACAAAAAATTTCCCGGAAAAACTAAAATTCTTTTGTCCTTTTAGTTTTTTTACTGTGCGTGTTGTTTTGTGTGGAAAAATGACCATTTTCCTTTACTAACCCCTTTTGGGGAAAAACGGGCCCCAAAAAAAGTGTGACGAAAAAGGGCAAAAAAGAGAGCTTGGGTTTTGCAGATTTTCTCAAAAGGAAGTTTTGCAATTCAAGCCATTCTTGAATTGAAAGTTTTTTTGTAAACGAAACTTTTTGAGTTTTGTGTGTGGTGTGGTGTGTGGTTGGTGTGTGTGTGTGTGGGTGTGGGGGTGTTTTTTTGTGGACCCGCGCGCGGCACGTGTGGGATGATTCAAAATTGTCAGAAAAAAAACCGAGAACCCAAGGGAAAGTTAAAAGTACAAACCCCTTCCTTCCAAAGAAATAACCGGGGACCCCATTTGTAGAAAACCAAAAACTATTGACTCAAACCTGGATTTTTCTTTTTGGTTTCCTAACTTGCCCAAACCAATAGTCTTGCTAAAAATTTAAATCATTCCCCAAAAACAAGGGAAATTTATGGTCAAAGGGGAAAGGAGAATTAAGTCTTGCTTTTCTTGGACACCCCGGAAGATGTTTTTGGGAGGGTTTTTGGGTAAAAAAAAAAAAAAATGTCTTTTTAAAAAAAATTGTTTAAGGTTTTTCCTTTTTCTAGTTTACTTTCTTTTTTTTGGGTTTTTTCCCTCATTACATTCTCTTTGCCTGCGGGGTTTGTCCCGGTTCTGAAGATTGAAGCGTTTGGTTTTTAAAATGTGGGCGCACAGAAATGCTGCTATGTGCCCTTTTTGGGACACTTTTTTTTTTTTTTTTTGCGCTTGCCCTTTTGTCTCCAGTTTTTTGATTCAGATGAATGTGCCCAAAAAATTTTTTTAAAAAGTTGAAAAAACAAAAACAAGCTTTGTTGGCCAAATGCCCGGGGGTTTTTTCACGTGTAAATTCCCAGCCAAACAACCAAAAAAACAACAAAAAATCATGTAGTTTTAAATTTTGGGGGTGCCTTTTTTTTTTTTTTTCTTTTTTTTTTTTTTGAATTTTAAAAACCCCAAAAAAATCCAGTCAACTGGGAGACTGTCAGTGTTTTAGGGAAAAATCTTTTCATGCGGCCCTTTTCCCGAGGGGTAACAAGGGGAGATTTAATCCTTTTCCCAAAAATTTTGGGCCCCCCCTTTACGATCGGTCTATTTAAGGTAAAAATGGGCCGGATTTCGACGCCCCTGGGGGTCCGAGACAGCTCCCTTTTTAACCGTGGTTCTGTGACATAACGTTTTACACTGCAAAGGCAGATCGGAAGATGGTACACCCGGAAGGCTAACCCTGAAATCCCAGTTGAAAGTTCCCAAAGAAAGAGGGGGGGAGAGTGGACCCTGGCCTTTGGAGGGTTTATTATACTCCCGGGCAATTGCTTCTTTAGCAGCAAACCCCTTTAAACCCCAATTTTTTGTCCAGGGTGGTTGTTTTTTTTTAGTTTTTTTTCTTCTTTTTTCATTCCTTCCCCTTCCCCCCCCCTTAATTGTCACTTGGGGTCCCCTTTTCCCCTTTTACATTTTCTTTTTTGGGGGAAGCAAGGTGTGTTGTGTGTGTTTTTGTGGTGTGTGTGTGTGTGTGTGGTGTGTGTTGTGTGTGTGTGTTGTGTGTGTGTGGGGTGTGTTGTGTGCGTGCATGTATGTGTGTGTGTGTGTGTATGCGGGGCATGCATGCATGTGTGTGGGTGTGTTGTGTGCGCCCCGGGTGTTTCGGCGGCCGGGGTGTTTTCTAAGGAGATAGAATTGGGGGAAAAGAGGGGTTTGGGGGTGTTTAGGGAGGGGGTGGGGGAGGGGGTTTTGTTTGTTTGTCTGTTTAATTTTAAAAGGGTTTACCTTCATCATTGATGGATTTGGGTTTTTGTGTCCCCTGAACCGTGTGGGTGGCAGTTTTACCCCCGTTCCGCTGTTTAATTTGGGGGGGAATTATTTTGTTGGGGAGTGTGGGGCTGGGGGAAACTGCAGCCTTGGGCTTTGTTCCCGGGGGTTTAAAAGGGGTTTACAAGAAAGAGAATTTCTGTGATCCTTTTGGGGGGTTGGTTTGGTCAGTCCGGAAAACTCTCTTCTTCTCGTTTTTAACCCCCCCCCTCTCTCTCTCTTCTTTTCTCTTTCCTCTCTTCCCCCTCCTCTTTTCTCTTTTTCTTCTCCCCTCTCCTTTTTCTTCTCTCTCTTCTCTTTCTTTAGAGTGTGCCCCGTTTAATGTGTGCGTACAGGGTTTGCGGTGTGTGTTTTTGGGGGGGTGGTGTGTTTTTGGGGGCGGGGCATTGTGTAGAGGTGCCTTAGGGGTGATGTGCATTTTGATTGGGGTGTGTATGTGTGTGTGTGTGTGTGGTGTGTTTGTGTGTGTGTGTGGGAGGGGAGAGAGAGAGGGGGAGAGAGGAGAGAGGGAGAGAGGGGGCCACATAATTTTTGTGAGAAAGCATTTTAATACAACGAATTATGTAATTTTGTGGGAAATTACCCAATAAAACCCCTTTTAAAGGGTTTTGCGCAAATAAGGGGTTCTAAAGCCCAAACACAAAAAAGATTAAATTTCATTTTTAAGCTTTAAAAATCGGGATCCCATTGTGTATTTAAAATCTTTGAAAAAATGTTTTTTTAATCATACAGGCAGAATATGAGGTTAAAAAAGGGAGAGGGCAAAAGCAGAAAAAAAAAAACTTTCCCTTTACCCCCGCCCCTTTTTGGGTGGTTTCCCCTTTTAAATTTGGGGGGGGGGGGGGGGGGGGGGGGGGGTGGGGGGGGGGAGGGGGGGTTCCTTTTTGGGGGTGTGTGTGTGTGTTTTGTGTTTTTGTGTTGGTGTGTGTGGGGTGGGTGTGTGGTATGTGTGTTGTGTGGCCCCTGCCGGGGGTGTGGTGGTGTGTGCGTGCGTGCGTCGGGGCGGTGGTGTGTTGTTTGAGTGTGTGTGGTTTTTGTTTTGTGTGTGTGTGTGTTTGTGTTTTTGTGTGCTTTTGTGTGGCGCGGGCGCCGGGGGATTTTGTGTGGGCATAGTGCGTGGGTGTTTTGTTTTGTTTTTTGGTTTTGTGTGTGTGTGTGTGTGTGTGGTGTTTTTGTGTGTTTTTTGTGTGTGTGGTGTGGGGTGGTGTGTGGGTGTGTGTGTGTGTGTGTGTGTGCGTTTGGGGCGGGGTGTGTTTTGGGGGTGTGTGGGTGTGTGTGTGTGTGTGTGTGGGGTTTTGTGTGTTTTCGTTTGTGTGTGTGTGTGTGTGTGTTGTGTGTGTGTGTGAGTTGGGTTTGCCCCGCGGTTGTGTGTTTGGGGTGGTGTGTGTGTGTGTGTGGTGTGTTTTAATGGAGCTGTACCCCAAGTTAGGGAAAATTCAAAAATTGTCAATCTTTATGGGAGAAAGGTTTTTGATTTCAAATTTTTTCCTTCGCTTGGTTTTGCCCCTCCCGCCTTTTCTTTTGGTGTTTGTCCCCTACTTTCCCCCTTTTCTTTATTATTAGGGTGCATTTGAGACACGGGGGGGCGAGCCCGTTTCGTGTGGGAAGGGCATTAACCCGTGTTGTGACAGAAACGAATCGATCAATGTATCTTTGTCCACAAAAACACCCCAAAGCTTTGCCCCGATTTGAAAGGGGTTTTGGGGGGGGTTATCCCCCTTGTCTAACGCTCCCCCAGCCCTTTAACCCTCCCCCCCCCCCCCTCCCCTCCCCACCCAACCCCTTTCCCCGCTTATTACGGGTTGTTTTTTGCCAATCACTTTCTCCTTCCCTTTAAAAGATCTTTTATGAGGGCTTTTTTGGGTTTGGGGGTTTTTTCTTTTTTTTCCCGTTTGTATGAAAAGCATTCTTCTTTTCTTCTTTTCTTATTTTTTTTTTTTTGTCGTCGTTGTCAAACTTTATCTCATCAAACATCATCTTTTTTTATATCTTCTTTTTTTTTCTTCTTCTTTTGTTGGATTACTTTTTTGTGTTAATTCTGTGGTTTTTACTTTTATTTTGGTTTTGAAAAAAAAAGCGGGAAAAAAACGACGAAATCGGAAGAAAGGGATTGTCTAAGGGTCATTTTTTTGGCAATTAAGTTAAATTTAGGGCTTGAGGTTAGTCTTGTCCCAGGTCTTTTCCTTTTTTTAAAACTTTTCTCTCTTTTCTCCTCTTCTTCTTCTTTTCTTTACTGATATATTAAGAAAAAAAGGGAAAATGTCATTGAGGAAAATGTTAAAATAGCCCCCGGGGGAAAGGAAGCGTGACCAAAAAACCTTTTGGATTCAAGCCCCTGTTAAAGGCGGTTGCCGGTTCCCCGACTGGTTCCCCTTTAAGGGGTGGCGGTCTTTTTTGAAAAGGTTTTTTTGGGCCCATATGTGGACCTTTGTCATTCACAATTTTTCCATGCAATATGGAAAAATTTTCTCTTTTTCTCCTCTCTCTTTCTTTGAGTCTTCTTCTTTGGTCTTTCTTTCTTTCCCCTCTCTCTTTCTTGAAAACTCTTTTTTTTTCTTGAGTTCTTTTTCTCTTACCCCCCCCTTTCTTCTCTTTTTCTTGAGCTTCGCTTGTTTTGGTTTTTCCTTTCTCTTTTCTTTCTTCTTCTTTCTCTTCCTCTCTTCTTCTCTCTTTTCCTTGGCTTCTCTCTTTGGGTCTTCAGTTAAGTACTAAATTAATATGGGGGGGTGCGATAATGCTTTGGGGGATGTGTGCATTTTGGGCCCCTTTTTTTAAAAAAACCCCAAAAAAACAAACAACCCCACACCAAAAAACCCAAAAACCAAAAAACCCCAATTTTACAACAAACCCCCACAACAACCCCACCAAAAAACCCCAAAACCAACAACCACACACCACCCCCACACACACACAAACCCAAAAGGGGAGAGAGAGAGAGAGGGGGAGGGGAGGGGGCCAAAAGGGGGATGGAGGGAGGGGGTGGAGCGGGGGAAAAACTGCAAAAAACTGAGAAAACAAAAGGTTGCACAGGTGAATGTAAGCCCTTGGCCTGCCCGGTTTCCCGACAATCCCTTCCCGGGGGGAGATTTAAGCAGCAAGTGATTTAAAAAAACAAAAATCCTTTTGGGGCCCGTCCCCCATCGCCCCGACAAGTATTCATTTTAAAAAAAAATGCCCCCCAAAAACAAACCCAAAAGTTTTTTGTTTTAAGAAGTCCCTTTTTCTTTTTTTGTAGGGGGAAAGAAAAAAGGAAAATTCCCCCCAACCCCAGTTCCCTTTGGGTTTTCCCCTTTTTTTCCCGTATGTTTTTTTATTTGCTCCAAAGGGGCCTGTTCTGGGGCAGGGGGGAAAATAAGTCTTCTTGTTCCACTATCTTTGTGAACCCTTTTTTTGAAACTTTTGAATTTCTTTTTTTTTTTTTTTTTTCCCTTTTTGTTGTCACAATTTCTTTTTGTTGGGAAAAAAAGTTGAAAATTTCCTTTGGGTCAAATTCCCTTTCCCGCCAATTGGTGGTTTGCCCGGGTTTTCGGTTGGAAAACGGGGTTTGGGGCAGCTGGGGGTATACAGGGTTTTAAAGGGAAAGATCCCCCCCCCCCCTTCCCCCCCCCCCCCCCCCCCCCCCCCGATTTTAAACCCGTTATGGGTTTTTTGGGTTTTTTTCCAAACTCTTAGGGCCCCTTAATTGACCCGGTGGGGAATTCCCCTCAAACCCTTGGATTGTCCCCTTTGCTATTTTTTTTCTGGCAGTACAAGAAGTGTGGGGTCAGTAACAAACCCAAAACAAAGGTGCCGCGGGTTTCCGCCTCAGGCCAAAAAACCCAAAAGCAGGAAGCATAACAGGGGTGTGGGGAATGGGATCCCCGCGGGTGACCAATCTTTTTTCCCCCAAAAACCAAAAAGTTTGGTTCCACGAAATATCCTTTTTTTTGGGAATTTCCCCCTGAAAACGTAAAAAGAATTTTTTAATTAAACGTTCCCCCTTTTATTCAAAGGGTTGGCTGGTTTTTTTCCCCTTTTGTTTACAAGGGCAACAAAAAAAACCAAAAGAGGGGAGTGAAAAACTAACCCTTTGCGAAAGGGCGGGTGGGGGAAGGGGGTTTCCCTTGGAAGGAGGTTGAAAGAACTAGAGAAGGGGAAAAGAGAGAGAGAGAGGAGGAGAGAGAGACGGGAGGGGAGAAAAGGGGGGGAGAGCATGAAAAAAGGAGATGAAAAAAAGGGGCAGACCCGGGGGAAGGAAATGGGTAGGTGAGATTGGGGAAAAGGAGAGAGAGGAGACAAAAGGGAAAAAGGAAAGGGGGGGGGCAGACAGACAGAAGGACAGAAAGGAAAACAAAAGAAAGAACGACCGAAGGAAAACAGACAGACGAAGACGCAAGGGAAAAAGGGGGAAAGAAAGGGCAGGGAAAAAAAGGAAAGAAAAAAGAGTCTTTAAAAACGTGAATAAGTTTTTTTTTTTTTTAAAACAAAAAAGGGGTATAAAATGTGGTTAAAATCATTTTTTTTACAATAAAGGGAAAAATAAGACAGAAGCAAAAAAATGAAATGAAAGAAAAGGAACTTTAAAAATTTAAAACCCCCAAACCCCAAACCCAAAACAACAAAAAAAACACAACAGCCGGGACGACGCAGACGACGCACGCAACCCCACCCCCAACAAACAAACCAAAAGCGGGGGAGATTAAAAGAAACCCAAACAAAGCTGAAAGAAGAAAAAATAAGGGGACAAAAGGACAAAACAGACAGGAAAACAAAAAACCAAAAAAAACCCAAAGTTTTAAAAGGATCTACATGATGAAGGATACATTCTCACCCCAACCAAAAAAAAAAGGGGATTTAGTGTTTTAAATACAAAAAAATAAGAAATCCAAAATTGAGGTTGGGCGCAAAGAAAAACAAAACCCAAAAAAAAGGGAAAAAAAAAAGGGATTTGGGAAAAAAAGAAGAATAGAAAAAGAGAAGGAAAAGGGAAAAAAAAGCCAGAAAAAAAAAAAGCAATCCAAAAAAGTTTTTGGGAAAAAAAAAACAAGGATTGTTTAAAAATTTGATGAACAAAGAATCCCCCAAATAAAACCCAAAGCGGCGGGAGCAAATAAAAAATTTAACCCCAAAATTTTAAAATTTCAAAAAGGGGACGAGGGAAAAAGGGGAAAAAGGTAATTTTAAAAGTAGTTTTTTTCATTTGCCGCCCGAATACATTTTTTGGGAAAATTTTGATTTGTTATTATCCTTTCCTTTTTGACTTTCCAAAAAATTTTAACCCGAGCACGCCCCCTCCCTGAAAAAAAAAACAAAATTTTGGTTGGGGGGAAAAAGGAAAAATAGGGTTTCTTGGGATTCTGGGCGAAAATTAAAAAAAAAGTTAGGTTTTTTAAGAACAAAAAAAAAATTTCTTAGAGGGGAAAATTTGACAGGGGTTTGCCCCTTCTTCCATTAGGGGGTTTTTCTGTTCCCGTTTTTGTGCCGAGGTGGGGGGAGAGGGTTTTTTGGGGGGAAAGGTTGCGGATTGATTGTAGATGGGGGGAAGGGTTTCCGTTCACCCCCAAACAGGGGAAAGGTGTGCAAAACCCCCCCCAGTGGTGAAGAAGAAGGGGAATTTTTGAAAGATTCTCTAAATAAGTTTTTGGGTTTTGAGTTTGTGAACTTTTTTCAAAATTGTTGTGGATTTTAATGTTTCGCCGTGGGTTTTGCGTATTTTGTGTTAGAAAATTCCCAAGAATAGGACTCACTCTGAAACCAATGCTGTTTATCGGTGGGTTGCGGGGGAATTTCCCAAAATTTTTGCATTGTAAAGCTTAGGAGCGAAAATGGGTGGGGAAAGGTAAGGGGGGTGGGGTATGGTGATGATGGCAAAACCCCATGGCAAAAAAGTTGAGCCCAACAGCAGACAGACAAACGGCAGGATGCGATAGGAGCGAGAAGCGAAGGGCAAAAAACAGTTCCTTATTCTGCTTTCATCTCTTTTCCTTGAAATTTACGTATCCGTTTCCCGTTTTCGGTTTCCCCCCCCCCTGAAAAATTTGGGCCCAAACGATCTTTCTTTCCCCGGCCCCCTTTGGGGAAAAGGTTGTTCTTTTGGTCACGGATTTTAAAGATTTTAAAACCCCCCAAAGAAATTTCCCCCGGATGATTAACGATCATTACTTGGCGCGTCTGCTTGTTTTGATGCGTGTGGTTGTTTTTTTGGTGTGTGAGTGTGGTGTGTGTGTGTGTTTTGTGTGGTGTGTGGTGTGTGTGGTGTGTTGTGTGTGTGTTGGTTTTTTTGTTTTTTTTTGTTTTGTTGTGGTTTTTGGGTTGGTTTTTTTTTTTAAGGGTTTTTAAAAATTTCTTTTAATAACTTAAATTTTTTAATTATTTTACATAAGAGATGCACCCCCACACAAACACACCACACACACCCACAACCACCACACCCACCAAACACAAAAAACCACCACCGGGGGAAAACCCCCCAAAAGAAAAAACAAGAAAAAATCAACAATAAAAAAAAAAAAACCTGCGAAATTCATTAAAACACCTAAACTTCTTGCCCCCAAAAAAGATATTTTTGATTGACAACAAATTCAAGAGGGACAACAGAAAAAACCCCCGGGCTTATGGACGCAGCAGGGACAGAGGCAACCACAGAAGGGCAGCGACAGACCAAAAGGGCAGAGCGGGGGGGGGGGGGGGGGAAAAATGGGCCGGATTGAAATTTTTTATTCCCGTTTAGTTTGGATTTCATTAGTTAAAAAAAAAAAAAAAAAAAAAAAGAAAACCCGGCAGCAAAGCGCGTAATCTTTCGACATAAGACAAAAAAAAGAAGGGGGAGACAAAACATGTCGGTGGGAAAAGAAAAAAACCCCGGCGGACATTAACCCATCTAGGGTTTTTGCCTAAACGGTGAATAAGCCGAAAAGTAGAGGTAAGTGGGGGGAAGGGGGGGAACGGTTTGGGGGCGGGGGTTGTGTGTTGTGGGTTGTGTGTGTGTTGTGGTGTTTGGGGGGTGTGTGTGTGTTGTTGTGTTGTGTTGTGTGTTTTGTGGGTTTTGGGTGTGTGGTGTGGTGTGTTGTGTGTGTTTTGTGTTTGGTGTGTGTGTGGGGTGTGTTTGTGGTTGTGGTGTTGTGTGTGTGCGTGGGTGTGGTGTGTGGGTGGGTTGGGGGGTGTGTGTGTGTGTTTGGGGGTTTTTGTGTGTTTGTGGGTGTGTGTGTGTGTGGTGTGTTTTGTGTGTGGGGGGGGGGGGGGGGGGAGTGTGGGGGGGGGGAAGGGGGATTTAAAGTCAGGGGCGAAATGTCGTTCTGGGGGAAAAAAGAAAATGCCCCCAAAAACCTTTCCCTTCCCCCTCGGTTTTCGCTTTTTTCTGGTTCGTTTTTTTTTTTGTATTTTTTTTTTTCGTTTTTTTTTTTGTTTAAATTTTCTTTTTTTTTTTTTTTTTGTTTCCTTTTAATTTTTTTTAGTGAATGACAAAAAATTTTCTTTTTTTTTTTCAGGTTTTGCCATACGTTACGGATGCTTTATGAATTTCAATGGATTAATTTCTTTTATGTCAAAATTACGAGGGAAAAAAAAAAGTTTTAGGGACGGAGTGAGGGTTTTCAGAATGTTCAAATGCATGTTTGGGGATATTTAGTCCTTGGAGGGGAAAAAGATGAAAATAATATAAAGTCTTAGAGGAAAGAGGGATGTAGAGTGATTGGGGTGATTTTTAGTTTCATCAATAGGTTAGCAACACAAGGACGGCCCGGGGCATGTTGGGGATGATAACTACAAGTGCCTTGTGACAAAAAAAAAAAACAGCGAAGCCCCCTTTTTCCAAAAAGAACCTGACATCCTGAAAAATTCCATCACCACGGATAAGATTTGCCCCCCCCGCTAAGAAAAAACCTTTTAAGCCCCCCAAAAACAAGTTTTTTTTTGGGGGGTTTTGGGGGTTTTAAAATTTTTTTTGGGGGGGGTTTTTTTGGGGGGAAAAAAAAAAAGGGGGGGGTTTTTTGGGGTTTTTTTAAAAATTTTTTTAAAAAAAATTTTTGGGGGGGGTTTTTTTTTTGGGGGGGGTTTTTAAATGTTTTTTTTTTTTTTTTTTTTAAAAGGGGGGGGGGAGGGGGGATTTTTTTTGGGGGGGGTTTGGGTTTTTTTTTTTTTAAAAAATTTTTTTCCTTTTTTTTTTCCCAAATTTTTTTTTTTTTTTTTTTTTCCCAAAAAAAAAAAAATTTTTTTTTTAAGGCCCCCCTTTTTTTGGGAAAAAAATTTTTTTTTTCGGTTTTAAAAAAAGGGGGGGGGTTTTTTTTTAAAATTTTTCCCGCCCCCAAAAGGGGAAAAAAAAAAAAAATTTGGGGGGGAAAAAATTTTTGGGGGGTTTTGGGGGGGGGGGGGAAAAAAAAAAAAAAATTTTTTTTTGGGGGGGGGGTTTTTTTGGGTTTTTTCACCGGGGGGGGGGAAAAAAAAAACCCCTTAATGGGGGGTTTTTTCCCCAAAAATTCCCCCCCCAAAAAGGCCAAAGGGGGGGCCCCCCCAAAAAAAAAAAAAAAAAAACCCCCCCTTTTTCCCCGGGGGAAAAAAAAAAAATTTTCCCGGGGGGGGAAAAAAAAAAAGGGGGCCCCCCCCCAAAAAGGGCCCCTTTTTTTTTTTTTTGGGGGGGAAGGGGGGGGTTAATTGGGGGGGTTTCCCCCCGGGGGAAAAGGGGGGGGGCCCCCCCAACAAAAAAAAAAATTTTTTTAGGGGGGGGGAAAAAAAAAACCCCTTTCCCCCCCTTTTAAAAACCCTTTTTGGGGGGGGGCCTTTAAACCCCCAAAAACGGGGGGGTTTGGGGGGGGCCCGGGGGGTTTTTTTTTGGGGGGGGAAAAAAATTTTTTCCTTTGGGGGGGGGGGGGGTTAAGGCCAAAAAAAAAAAAAAATATTTTTTGGGGGGGGAAAAAAAAAAAAAAATTTATTTTTTTTTTTTTTTTTCCCCCCCCTTTTTTTTTCCCCCAAAAAAACCCAAAAAAAATTTTAAAAAAAAGGGAATTGTTTTTTCCCCCCAAAGCCAAAAAGGGGTTTTGAAAAGAAAATTTTTTTAAAAGGGGGCCCCCCCCTTTTTTAAAACCCCCCCTTTTAAAAAAAAAAAAAACCCCCTTTCAGCCCTTTAAAAGGGAAAAAAACGGGCCGGGGGGTTAACCCTTTTTTTTCCCCCTTTTTTTCCCCCCCTTTTTTTTTCCCCCCCCAAAAAAGGGGGGGGGGGGTTTTTGGGGGGCCCCCCTTAATTTTTTTGGGCCCTTTTTTGGGTTTGGGGGGGGGGGGGGGAAAAAATTTTGGTTCCGGGAACCTTTTTTCCAAAAAAATTTAAAAAAGGGAAAACCCCCCAAAAAAAAAACCCCCCCCCAAAAACCCCCAACACCCCCCCCCCCCCAAAAAAAAAACCCCCCCCCCAAAAAAAAAAAAAAAAACCCCCAAAAAAAACCCCCAAAAAAAAAAAAACCCCCCCGGGGCCTTTAAAATTTTCCCACCCCCCCGGGAAAAAAAGGGGGAAGTTTTTAAAAAATTTTTAAAAAATTTTTAAAAAGGGAAATTAAAAAAAATTTTTTAAAAAAAATTTTTTTCCTAAAATTTTTCATAAAAAAAACCCTTTTTTGACCCAAAAAAACCCCCTTTTTTTTTGGGGGACAAAAAAAAGGGGAAAATTCCCCCCGGGGAAATTTTTTTGGGGCCAAGTTTTTTGGGGGAAAAAAAATTTTTTTTTTTTGGGGGGGGTTTTTTTGGAATTTTTTGGCCCCAAAAAAAACCCCAAATTTCCCCTTTTTCCCCCCCCCCCCCTTTCCCCTTTTTTTTGGGCCCCCCCCCAAATTTTTTTGGGGGTTTTTTTTAAAAAAATTTTTTTTCCCCCCCCTTTTTTTTTTTTTTTCCCCCCCCCCAAAAATCGGGGTTTTTCCGGAAAAAAAAAAAAAAAAAAAAAAAAGGGGGATTTTTAAAAAAGGGGAAGGGGGGTTTTTAAAAATTTTTTTTTTCCCAAAAACCCCCCGGGGGGTTTTTTTTCCCCGGGGGAAAGAAAAAGGAAAAATTTTTTTTTTTTTAAAAGGGTTTAAATTTTTTTTTTTCCGGTTTTTTTTGGGAAAAAAAAAAAAAATTTTCAAAAAGGGGGGGAAAATTTTCGGGTTTCCCAATTTTAAAAAGGGGGAAGGAAAAAAAACCCCCCCAAAAAAAAGGGGGGGGCCCCCCCCCCCCCCCCCCCCCCCCGCCCCAAAACACAAAACCAAAAAAAAAAAAAAAAAACCCCCCCCCCGGGGGGGGGGGAAAAAGAAAAAACCCAAAAAAGGGGGGGGAAAAAAAGGGGGGGGAAAACCCCCCCCCAAAAAAAAAGGGGCCAAAAAAACCCCCCCCCCCCTTTTTTTTGGTTTTAAAAACCCTTTTTTCCCCCATTTTTTTTTAAAATTTGGGGGTTTTTTTTTTTAAAAATTTTTTTTCCCCCCCCCGGGGGGGGGGCCCCCCTTTTTTTTGGGCCCGGTTTGGGAAATTTGGGGGCCCCCCGGGTTTTTTGGAAAAAAAAAAAAATTTTTTGGAATTTTAAAAAGGCTGGGGGATTTTTTTTTTTGGGTTCAGGGGGAAAATAAAGGGGGAAAATTTGGGTTTTCCTTTTTTTTTTTAAAAAAAAAATTTTTTGGGGTTTTAAAAAAAATTTTGGTTTTTTTTCCCTTTTTAAAAAATTTTTTTTTTTTAAAAAAGGGAGAAAAAAAAATTTTTTTAAAAAACCTTTCCCTTTTGGAAAAAAAGGGGGGGGGGAAAAAAAAAATTTTTTAAGGACCCTTTTTTTAAAGGGTTTTGGGAAATTGGGGAAAAAAAAATTTTTGGTTTTCCCCCTTTTCCCCCCCCCCCTTTTTTTTTTTTCCCCCCCCCCCTTTCTTTCCTTTTTTGGGCCTCTTTTTTTTTTAAAATTTTTGGAAAAAAGGGCTTTTTTTTTTTTTTAAAAACCCCCCTTTTTAAAAAAGGGTTTTTTTAAAAATTTTTTTCGTGTTAAATTTTTTTTTTTAAAAAAAAAAAAGGGGGGGGGGGGGGGGGGGGGGGAAAAAAAAAAAAAAAAAAAGGGGGGGGTTTGGGGGGGGGAAAAAAAAAAAGGAGGGGGTGAATAAAAGGGGAAATTTTTTTTTTTAAAAAAAAGGGGGGGAAAAAGGGGGTTTCCCTTTTTTGGGGGAAAGGAAAAAAGGGGGAAAAAAAAGGGGAATTTTTTTTCCAAGGGAAAGAAAAAGGGGGAAAAAAGGGGAAAAAGGGGGGAAAAGGGGGGCCCGGGGGGGGGGGGAAAAATTTTTTTAAAAAGGGGCCCCCGGGGGGGGGGGAAAAAAAGGGGGGGGGGGGGCCTTTTTGGGGAAAAGGGGGGAAAAAGGGGGGGGAATTTAAAAATTT
>JAMYXO010005892.1:0-14638 GCA_033310375.1 Conus canariensis | reverse complement strand
GGAAATTTTTCCCGCCTAAATTTAAAAAATTTTACGCCCCAAACCCCTGTACTAAACACCCCGGTTTTAAAATTTTTTACAATCCCGCGTGGGGGGCCCCGGCGCCCTTAGGGTGTAACTTAAAACAACCCAAACCATGCCCTTCGCCCGGGCTATTGGCGGGGTTGGGAAAACCCCTTTGGCCAGACTTTCTGACCTAATACTACTAAAGGCAAAATTGTCTCCCCGGAAAAAAAAGTAAAAATTTAATTGTAAAAAAAAATCGTCAAAAATTCGTTCTAGGTTCTTTTTCAAGTCGGCATCACTTTTTTTATTTAATTTTTTAAACCCAAGTTTTTATTAAATTCTTAACAACCCAACACCCCTTCAAAACAATTTCTTTTTCCAAGTACTTTTTTCAAGTTTTTAAACAAGTCTCACCAAGTCGCCCTTAAATTTCTTATAAAAAGTCGCCCATTAATTTCTTAACAAATTTTTCTTATTTAAGTTTTATCAATCGCATAAATCGTTTTTAAATTTTTAAATTCAAGTCACTTATAATTATTTAAAAGTTCTTGAAATTTTAAATTCCATTTTAAATGGACCCAAAATGATCTTTTGTTTTTTGGGGGTTCGGATCTTTTTTTTTTGGTTTTGTATTTAGGGGTTAAAAAATTTTTCTCGGTTTTTCGGGGCTTTTTATTTTTTAAAATAAACGTAAAACCACCCCCCCCAAACCCAAGAAAAGACCCCCAAAAATCCCAACCCTTTTTTAAATCCAAAAACCCAAAGCCGCCCTTTGGTTTTGAGGTTTTGAATAAACCCTTGTTTATTTACGCGGGCCCATTGAAAAAACTGTTTTGGGGGGTTGAAAATGTTTTCATTAATTATTTCCCTGTGTTTGGGAAACATTAATTTTTTTGTTTGTTCCACTCTGCTAATTTTTTTCCTGCTGCAACACGCCCAGGATGAGGAGGCTTTTTACTGGTCACTTTCTCCATCAAATGTTTTCTGCTGATTTTCTGGCTCGGTCATTTTGAGGGAAACAAAATCTATATGATTAAAAGTAATTAATCCCATGATTAATGGCGAAATAATGTTCCAAATCTGTAATATAGATCACATCCTAGAGACTCTAATGACTTTGTTAAAACGGATCCTGCGTTAAATCATACATAAAATCTTGTTCAGAATCAATGGGAGCAAATCTACTAACTAGTTTAGTGTACAAACTAAGAACCGTTTGCCCAACACTTTTTACCATTCTTGACCCAGTTGCGCTTCATACCTGTTGTGATACTTTACAATGTCTTGGCTGACATCTGTTGAATCTGTTCTATGCTGAATTCATTTCCAAGGTACTGTTTTGTTTTTTCCACAGCGCCAAAGAATACAGCCTTTCCTTTTGACGCATAATAGCTTGGTCATCAACTTGATCATTTGTAAGTTCAGGAAGTAAATCATCGCAGTTCATGTTTTATTAATGAATAAATATTATTTTATTTTTTAAAAATGAGCACCGAAAAAACTATTACTAACCTTGTATACCATTCTGCTGTTATTGGAGGCTAAGTGTAGGATACACAATGCTTGGTAAAACCTGTTAAAAATAAAACCAGCAGATCTTGGCAAACTAGACTTTGAAGACTCAGCAAAGCTGATTGCTGTTATTACAGCTTCATTTGCTACGAAAGATTTTCTAGTTAAGCAAGGAATAATTCCAGACAGTATCAATATGTAAAATTAAAAAAAATACATTTATAAAAATGGCTTCACTCGTAATGATGATGTGGGCGCTGGGTTAATGCGCTTGCTTTTAGCGGAAGTAATTACGCTTTAGTAACTACAAAATACGAGGGAGAAAAAGACATAACAAGCTATGGAGCAACTAGCTGCTGCACAAGACACCTATGAAAAGCAAGAATGGAGCAGTTAGATTTTATTAACGACAGACTTAAACAACAGGGACATGCAGCTTACACATTTAAAGATGTTGACCAGGCAATAAAAGAATATTTTCTAGTAACAGGCAAACAATTGAACATTGCCCCACCAAAATTAGCGATTTTATACAACCATCAGAAAAACAAAAGATGCAAGAAATATTGTTTATTGTCTTTGGCATGACCGCTGTGTATTTTGTTGCACAAATATTGGCTGAATAAAAAATGAACAAGATCTATTATTCCCAAAAGGATATTGGAAGGGAATAACAGCAATTAAAAAGCTAAGCCAAGCAGCTGGAGTCAGTGAACAAACAGCAAAGAATGGTTATCTAAACAAGCGATTTGGCAAATTTATCTACCAGCGCCTAAACAAATACAAAGACCACACTTTGTGAAATAACTCCAAACGACACCCATCAAATGGATCTTCTATATTTACCCCATGATACGATTAGACGAAAAAGATTTAAGTACGCACTTACAGTCATTGACATAGCTTCAAGATACAAAGATGCGGAACCATTAACACAAAAGAGTGCTTCTGCTGTTGCTGTCGCTATACAACTGATATATCAACGAGGACCCTTAACTTATCCTCGCATGATTCAATCGATGATGGAAAAGAATTTAAAGGTCAAGTGAATCAATTATTGTTAAAACATAGAGTTACCATTAAAAGAGGCATTCCGGGGTTCACAGATCACAGGGTTTGGTTGAAAACTTAACAAACAGTTATCTGAAAGACTTTTTCTCCTACCAGTATCACAGAGAGCTGATTGACAATTCTCGCAACACAGAATGGGTTAGAAGCTGCCCTCAGTTTTGCGCGCAATGAATAATGAAGAATTTAAAGGTCTAAAACCAGTACAAGCAATCAGAAAACAAACAATAAATGTTGTTGAAGGAGAGTCTTCATCAAGCAAACATTACCATTTGGTTTGAAAGTAAGTACCTTTAATCGCCGGAGAAGCGAAGGGGACACTCGCATCAGGGCAACAGATCCAGTTTGGAGTGTTTGATCCATATGAGATAAAAAAATTGTGAAAATGAATCCACCCGTGTATTATTTACGAGAAACTGACACAACAAAACGGCCGGCCCCTCAAGATCTTTTGTGAAGGAAGAACTGCAGATAATCCCTCCAGACACAGTTCCATCGCTTAATTATTTTTTAATTTAAATTAAAATGGCGGCAAGAATGGAAAAGGAAGAATCCTTACGTAAAATGGCACTGGAAGCAAGAATGGTGAAGGAAGAGTCCTTAGAAATAATGCGAAAAATATTTGATTATAATCTTGCTATTAGACTAATATTTAAGAAGATTGATTATGCCATGCTAGACAAAACCTCAAATTTTGATTGGGAATATATTAAAAAAATTCGAGCGCATTTAGCAGTAATGAAAAATAATTTGGTTGAATTGGTGATGATATAGTTAAGCTTAACGAACTGTTTTAATCTACGCAAATACATTTGGGTTTAAAATGGAAGCTCAAAGGGAAATGGCAGAAATGGCAAAGGAAAAGTCTTTAAAATTAATGCAAGATTTATTTGAGTATCAGTATATCATTAAAGAAGTATTTGAGAAGATTGACAATCCTGGCTAGAACAATCGCCAGACAATCGCTTTAAACCCCAAAGCTTTTATTTTGATTTATGGTATGGGAACATGAATATTGCGAAATGACAAAAAAAATTAAAGCACATCTAGCATTAATAAATAATATTAATTTTGCTAAATTAGATGATGATATAATTGAACGTGCGATTGCTGAAAAATATAAGCCCATATGATTATACTATTCTCCAATGCCCGATTGCATATGAAAACTCTGGATTAACAAACACACGTTTTGTGTTTGTTCTATCTAATGACTTCTTTGTTACAACAGTTGTGTTGATCTCATGTAGATTAGATCGTAGTTTTACGTTGTCATGATGAAAAGTCTTATTGTCAAACAATGCTTTTTATAGTTGTCATGGGATATGCTTGACTGCACAACACTCGAGATATTCCCTTTGCTTTTTTAACAACTTTTTTTTGGCTTGAAAGACTGTACATTTTCGACCTCAAACCAACAAACTCCTTGATCACACCACCAGATAATTCATCCTTCATCTTACCTAAAACCTTCTTGTTAATATCTGAATGCAAAGGCGAATCTTTAGGGTAATCAGATGTGTCGTACCATCCCCATGCCCTTTAGCTACTTCTAATTCCATGTCTTTTAAAATCTTCAGTAGGGATGTCGATTACAAAGGAATCTGTATCTGTGTAAGAACTCTGGACTCAGGATACAAGGGTTAAAGTAGTCGTAAAGAAATTCTAACATCAAAAGCTTCGACAGCTCTAAAACAGTAAACCCAATAAAAACGGGCTTATCCAATTTGACTTTCTTTTTTTTCATCATTATGCCAAAAAGCTGATCATGAAATCTTCTGAAGTCCTGATAATTAGGTTTTGAAGTCAACTTAATTGCAACGTTTTCTCTGGTGACCAATCTAACATCTTTACGCTTGTGCGGATTTCCATAGTCTTTCCAAAACAGCTGTTGTTCATCAACTTGAAAAAGTCTTTTTCTGAAGCATCTGTGGATTTAGTTCTGAGATCAGTGTTCTTCATTATGTATGGTTTCATGAACTGTTCTTGATCAAAAGCAATTATACGATGAACAGCTGTCAACTTCAAACCATGTCTTAAATAAAATTGAAGAAGTCTGTAATGACAGACATAATTTTTTTTGTCACGAAGATTAGGCACAAGTTTAGGTGGTTCTGTCATTGACACTTTAGACTTTCTGCCGCTAATGGATAGTCATTATGGTAATCATGAAGTTCATGAGGATATTCTAAATCAACTTCTAGAATGAGACCTCTTTTACGATCAGCTTCTAGAGTAGTAGCCATTTTAAAAACTTTTGAATGTCTTTGAGTCCTGTGTACATTTTAAAGTTGCGTAATGGAAGTGATTGCGCCATTGCCCATCCATACAGATTGTTTGCATCTAAATACATGAGATAGTTAGACCTTTTACTTGGATCATAGTCGTCCAAGTATTTGTTGTTTGCTTTACAGTAATGGTGCGACGCCATACTGATTCCCCCACGCAATCCGTTTTCAATCATCTGAAGCATTGGCAGGTCAGACAATAAATCAATTTGTACTCCAGTAAATTTTAAGAAAGCGTCCCAGCTCATCCCAGGCGCAGAAATTAATGCGCAGGATCCAGGCTGTAATGTTTCATGCAGGTCTTCCTATAATTTTCAAAGACGTCCGCCAACAAACAGGTATCCGCCATTAAATAGGAATCATGATAGTCTCCCATCGTTTTACACTCTAACTTCTGCCACGCATCTTGAGCATCGAATAATCAGAATCACTGATGTCCTTTCCTCTAGACTACAAAGAACGCGCCTTTAGGCGGAAGTGTATCTTCGTCAAACCTTTGCCAACTGTTCATGTACTCATAAGGGTAAACGCCCTTTCTAACAAGAGTTGGGTCAAAATATTCTTCTGTTATTGGGCAGGACTTTAAGGACATAGCCAGTGACTCTAATGAACCCATCATGTGTTGCATAGAGTCGTAGAAAGACATGTTATTTAAAGTGAAACACATGTACTTTTCTGATGACTGTGCAATGCATGACACCCTGAAGTCGCTGGTTACTGCTTGCATTATAAGGTGAGAGTCGTAACCTCGCAAGTTGTGAAAGAATATAGGCAGCTTCCATGTCTTTGGTTCAAACTTTAGTTGAAGATTGCATTTGTTATGTGCTGCTCCTCTAAACTTTCCACTAATGTGATCATGGTCTCTTACTGTTGGATTCTCTGCGGTGAACCAAGCGCCCCACAAATCCAACAGTGAGTGGCTGAGTCATACTGTTGTTGGTCTTCAGGCGTCATTATGATTTCAGATAAATTAGATTATTAGAACAGGCATTACGCACTTGCTGCATGCGTTTTAAGAAGTATTTTGCAGCATTTGGTCCTCTGTATAATTCTGGCTTTGAATGGGCGCCATCCGACCTAACAATGATGAAGGCAAATGAGCAAATCTGATGATTACTCATTAAGACTGTTTTAGGAAGTTTCTGTGGGGTTGGTCCTTCATAAGGAACAATGAGTGATTCGAAGTCTGCGTAAACAACATATGGACTAGTTTGCAACCGTTTCCAGTTCTTAAAACTAACTTTACTGCCTTCTCCGGGCGTAATTAGTTCTGTATCACAGTCAACTGGGCTAATACAATGTTTTATATGTTCGCTCGCAGCTTGAACGGACGGAATTCTTGTTAAACATTTTCTACAGAATTCTTGTTTGCTATGTTGTTTTGTAGTATGCACTAGTAATCTACTCATTGTGCGTATTAGAGTGTAGTGCAACCCATTAAGGCTTTGCATTAGGAGTAAGTCTACATGACTCCTGGTTGGTTCGCCTATTGTTGGACTGTTCTTTGACACTCTAATTGGCAGAAGGTTGGTTTCTTCAGACCATGTGTAGACATTAACAGTTATTGGTGGATTTTGTTTTTCAAACTGATCAATTTTGTCTACAGCCATAGGAAATTCAAGGCCGTTAAAGTTAAGATTATTGGCCCACTGTAAATAGTTAGATACTCTCTCTGCATTTTTGGCAACGTGATGCAGCCTAGCAAGAACGCACCACATAAAACATTTGTCGTCTGAATTTTTTATGTTCAAAACTGCTTTCTTTGCAACTAATGTTGGAGGCAGTGGAATGTAAGCCTTGCCTACAATTGGCTCATACTTAGCTTGTCTTAATCTGATGTCTAGGACTTCACCCTCTGACCAACCAGAGCCTCTCATTTTAGCTGCTTCAGAGGCTTCATTAAACTGTGTAAGAAGTTGATCTGCCCAACCGGGTGTTAAGTCATTATGAGAAAGAATAGTCTGCTGTTTAGTTGAGACCCAGACTTCTAGATTTTCTTCGTTTATTGTTATATAGTCGATTAAAACAACTAACCTTACTTTAACTGGAGGGTTTATTGTTAGTTTACTTGGAACTTGAGAAATAGCATGTACAACGCTTGCCTGTACTTTGTTGGATCAATAACTTCTAAAACGACCTCATTTAAAGCTTTTGACAAACGCTCTTCCTCGAGCATTGCTTCAAACAATTCATCTGAACCTTCATATATCTTATCCATGTTGAGCTTCTTTTCTAACTCAAAATATTTATTTAAATCAAAAAAATAAAAGTTAATCAGAATCAATATCAACGGTCTTTTTGTGCTTGGACTCATAAACTAAAGTATAAACGCCCTTTGGGGTTGTTAATGTGAGCTGTTTAGAACAGAGTTTAATGTTTCGTTTACTTTTTTTAAACATTCCTTTTTTATCTGGTCGGTGTCTGGTTGTTGAGAAAAAGTTGCCCTTGCCTTTCTTTGAAGATCAAACTTTTGTCTTTTGTAGTCCTCAAAATCAGCCTGTAGGCGACTAAATTCTTCATCCGTGATGTTTGAGTCAGCAAGTGCTTTATTTATTGTCAGTTTGAAGGAACTAAGTTTAGCTGTTATTAGTTGAACCATAGCTGTGTGCTTTTGGAGTTTAGCTTTTATTTTTTTGCTGACAGCACTTACAGCCAATGAACACAGGCCAAGAGTTAAAGACAAACCACCTAGAGGTATAGCTGCCGGTGCACCTACGCCTGTTGCTAAGAGACCTACACTTGTTCCTGCTGTTAAGCACTAGTGATCGATGCTCCAGTATTAACATATGTAACAGCATTAAAGACAGCAGAATACCTTCGTTTGGTTTTACTGTATTTTGAAAGGTCCTGCTCTAGTTTTGTTGCATTTGTGTAATGTTGGTTAATCTGAAAGTTTTTATGTCTACAGCAGCAGCTATCTCTTCTTTGGGCACTTTTGGATAAGTCGTAACAGACATGCTTTTTTAAAATAAAAATAATTTAGTATTGGATATCTTTCAATCTGTTATCTTGAATATTCAGCTGCGCATCATATATTAAAAACAAATGTACATTAAGTGGTTTATCACTCTCTTTTCTTTATCAATTTGAATGTTTATTACGTCTTTAACTGTTCTCCCACTCCCATGCAACTGATTATCTCTGTTGACCTTAGGTCAATCCATAAACCGTATTTCGTTGTTAAATATTCATCAAGTCTAACACTGTGAAGGTGTAGATCTTTAGACACAAGGTCTACTGTTGGATTTCTACACCTCCCGCCTCCAAACAATTTTCTTATTTCATCAAAATGATGATAAGGTTTAAGCCCCTACCGTAGACTTGGTTAGGACTACCCTCAATTGAACATTGTACTTTCGTTATTTTAGGATTGATAAACTTTTCACTTTGTCTTTTGAATGGTTCTTCATCTTCACACAGCAATAAAATACCTTTAAGGGATCTTGCTGCGGCGCTAAAACTAAAGTTCCATATTGTGTCTGCCCTGCTTTTAGGATATTTTGAATGATGAATCACTCTTTCGTAATATATTGCTAATTTTGACTGATATTGTTGCTCAATCAGCCTTGCTAAGTTAGGGTTGCTAACAATGTCAAACTCTAACGAGATGTCGAAAATGCTGTACTTGGAATCAGTGTCTGTCGATCTAATGACACGTTTGTATTCATTAAAAGTTAGTTCATATGACAATCTGTCTTTTAATGCTCCTTGAAAGTATGGCGCATGCGCTTTTAACAACTCAAAATCCAAGGGTATAGAAAAGCGATTTCCAAACGCATAACTTACAGCTTCATACTTGTTACCGTCTTTAGCATCTTCGGCGTCTATTCTGTGTTTTAGTGCTTCGTTATTTTCGATTCCTTGAAACGCAAGATCGGCCCTTTCATTCTCGGTTAGCCATAGATCACAATAGATTAAAATAATGTCTGCATTGTGTAAAGAAAATATTTCTTGCCCCTCAAGTTTTATAGAAATTTTCTTAACGATTGCCCGTCCCAGATTCTGTACAACTGTCCTGTTTACGTCTGTTGCTGAATCAAGTTCTATTTTGAAAGTAAGCCGTGCAGATCCTGGCACAATCACTTCATCTGCTCCTAGGTCTGGAAATTTGACAGTAAGAATCTGATCTGAATCAATAGTAGATGGATTATTTGGAACAATAATATTCTGTTATTTCCCTTCACGCCAAAGGGCTCTTTCAGTCTTCTATGCGGGTCAAGAATCGAACCATATGCTTGTGACATTTTTTTTATAAAACAAAATAAAAAGTTAATTATTTAAAAACATGCAGAAGAAGATTATGATGTTTTTGATCCTGGAGACGACATGAGTGAAATGACGCCTTTGACACATCCATTACAATCATTGCGGCGTGAATTAACAGAAAGTAAGGTCAAATCATTTTATCAAAGTTTAGGCCAAGAACCTCCCGAATTTATAGACCCTAATGATTTTGAAACAAAAGATGACCATTTGTTTGTGAAAAACGAGCAAGGACAACTTGTTCAGCTTACAACTAAACCAGACCCATCAAAGTTTTTAGCAAAGACTACAATTAGACAAAGGCTCAGTGTGAGCGATCAAAATCGCCTTGGCATTGCTAAACCGCGAAGATTAGACAGTGAGGCAGTTGCTAAACTTCAAAACACACTACAAGAACTCCCAACAGAAAACCAAATCAAAACATACCCCTTAAAGATTTAAACAAACAGCAGACAAATAATAGAAACCAGTTTTTCAGAAGAAACAGTATTAAAAACTATGCACGATCCGCCGCTACCTATGAGAGAAATAACGGCCCTTGATCATGCTTTGAAAAGCATCAGAGGCGAATTAACAAACAATTTAGCAAAACTGGGTGAACTAGATGAGCATATAAAAAGAGAAAAAGAAAAACTAGTTGAGGCTGATGACCACAACTTAGGACCTGGTGTTAAAGAAAGAATAACACAAAGACTAAAAGATCTTGAACAAGAGAGATCAGCAAGACTAGAAGTGTTGTCTAATAACCGAGAACAATTACGAACTCAAGTGAGCAGAATAAGAGAAACTATCCAAAGAATTTTATATGAAGACACAACGTTAGCAGAACGAATAAGAACACTGTTTAGAGAGCAAGGTGTCACATTAGCAAGTGTTATAACAGCCTTAGGATTTGCAATAAGTACACTGGTGTTGGCTATTACAGGCGGTGGTGGTGGGGAGCAGTGCCACCAGGCCCGCCAACAGATAAATCATGGGTAAAAAAACAACTCGATCACCTTGCAAGTTTATTAAAAAAATTAGCCAGTAAGGCAATAGACTCTTTGCCTGGTATAATAGGGGGGATCGTTAGCTGGCTTTTGTCTGCTGCAAGTAAAGTAGTTGGCTTTATGGCCGAGCACTTATGGGCATTAGTTGTCTTAATAGTTGGGTTACTCTTTAGTAAGATAAAGACCAAGTAATCCTAGGGCAGTTAATCCAATAACAAGTGCCGTCTTTTCATATTCATGGTCATTATTTCTTGGGGCCACAGGATTGAATGGGGGGTTTGGGGGGCTCGGGATGTGGGACTTCTTTTTTTATTGCTATTGCTGGCTTAGAATTTATGTCGTTTTTTCCGACCTTCTCTTCTTTACCAGCCACAAGGATTTCATTATTATAGTTTATTATTGTTCCTATCTGAAGTCTGAGGTCAGAAGGCAGCATGTATAAACCAGTGCCGACAGCAAAGTCTACTTTCGATCTTGCGTATTGCAAAACATTTTGGTACCTTTTAATACTTGAAGGCAAATCAATTGCAGAATTAATAGAATCCTCTAAATTTGCTAAATACTGTTTTTGGGCGTCAAAGCCAGTAGAAGGATCAATTATGTTTGATCTCGTTTGTGCTTGCGAACCTAGCAAACACCAAACATAAGTACGAATGGAGTCGTTTATTCGTTCTATTCCCGCTCTAGTTAGACCATTAGAAGTATCCAAAATAAATGTTGTCCATGCTGTTTTATGCTCTTGCTCTATGGACCCGAGGTGAACAGTTGTGCCTGAAGAGAAAGATGTGTAAGGAGGATTCCAATCATAGTTATACTTTCTATGCACGCCCCAAAAATAAAGGGTGCCTAAACCATGATTAAGATCCAACTTTTGTCTAAAGTCTGTCTTTGGGTCAATATCAAATTCGTTACAGATCCTTTCAAAAGCCTTGTAATCTATTCTGTTGCTGAATGGATTAAACGTTTTGTCATTTGGTAATGGTGCTTGCAGTTCAGACAAAATACGTCTGAAGGTGTAATAAAAATGAAATCTATACACTGACCTCACCAAAGGATCAGGATGATTTAAATGATCAGCATACGACACTCCACACCCAGTTGATGCACAAAACACAGCAAAGTTTAACTGGTTCTGATAAAACTGCATCGGATGACTGAACCACACTTTCGGGATGTAGTCGTTTTTGATAGGAGGGTTAAGATAACGATCCAATGGAGTACTAACCTTTACTTGAAAGGCGTCAGTCTGAGTCACAGAAATGTCAAGGGTGTCAGTTGTTATATTTTTAAGATTGTAGTGCGGTCCAACAGAATATTTTGCATTAGTATATTTGAATGCACTCATTTTTAAATTTGTTTTAAAAATGTTTGTAACAATAACAACTCAAGACAGTCCTTCGTTTTTAGAATATGCTATTGATAATAACTGCGGAACCCAAAGGGTCGCACTCCATGAAATATTCTACAAAGTCGTATGGTTTAATATAAGTCAATCCAAGAGGAATAATGAGATTCGAAAACTTGATGACGGAGGAAACTTAATTAGCCAGTTAACCATACCTGATGGTTATTACGGGTTTTGCTCACTAAAAGAAGCAATGAGTAACTTCGACATTACTCTCAAACTTAACAATGCAAATCTAAAAACAATGTTAACATTCAAACCTGAAAAAGAAGTAGTCCATTACTTTTTTGATGTAGAGCTAGCTAAAATGTTAGGCTTTAAAATCGATTATGTCTATCATAAATTTAGAGTTGCACCAGACGAAACTACTTTTGAGGGAGAATATCCGCTCGATCTTGCCTTATATCCATTACTCTATGTACATTTGGATGAGCTGAGCACTGATGAAAACTTATATGATGGAAGGCCCTCAACTGTTTTAAGAGCTCTTCCATCAGGGAAAGCTGCATATTGCGATTATGAAATTATACGATTCCCTAATTTACAGTTTAAAAGATTAGCTTGTGGGAGGGTCAGATCATTTAATATAAAGATCACAGATAAAACAGGGAAAGTCGTGAAATGTGATAACCTGCACATTGTTTTAGAAATAAAATAATACGTTGTTTTAAAAAATGTCACGTGGACCAGACGATTCGGGGTCACATTAGCGCCTGAGAGGTGTGTAACTTTAGAATTAAAAGACCTTGCAGACGTTGAGGACTTTGAACAAAACGGTGAGATAGGCACTTTATATGGTTTTGAGTACACTAAAGATGGTTATTATAAGCGCAAAGAGGTTGACGACAACAAAAGGTTTCCTAAACTAGAACAACTACGCAATCTAGAAGCAAATAATACAGGTCAGTATGAATATAAAATAGTTCGAAAAACTGACAACAAATGGCACTTAGAACCATATTTAGAATGGGACATAAAATTTGAATTCTTAAGCCCATTTACATTTTTCGACCGCCAAAAAAGTTTCAGAAAAGCATTGAACTCTGGCCCTTTACATGTAAGTCTTATGCCAGAGGACAACAGTCGGAAAGAGATCGAAATAAAGCCGTTTGGGGACAAACAGTACATCCTCCACAGAAGAGAATCGGTTTTAAAGAAAGCTTCTACAAAATTACAGTTCATTCCACGCACAAAATTAGGAGACACGTTCACAATGATATTTAAAATTTCTGTCTTAAAAGATGAGGCGAGAAATGGAGCTGTGGGTGTCAGTGACAACCTTATGGAAGGAATTCTTATTAGCTGGCAAAACTTAGACGTTGACAAACTTAAAGTTACTGTCGTCGTTCTTTACAATGGCGAGGATATTAAGGTCATAACAACAAGCAACAAAATTGATATTAGTTTAAATAGAAACGATCTTACAGAACTGAACTGGATTAATCTTACACATTTGGGCCTTATAGGGTTTTATTATACTGAACAAGTTTTGACAGAGAGTATGATAAAAACAATAACTGGTGTAAATTAAATTCTGTTTTAAAACTATGGAGCAAACGACTTTGGTGTCAATGTTAAACTTTATGATAAAAACCCCTCATTGTTCATTGATTTGTGGACAGACTGGTTGTGGAAAAACAATATTTGTCCTCGACCTATTACAAACAGTTTATCGTTATAATTTTGATCATATAGTAATTTTCTGCCCAATTTAAATGGAACAAAGCATATCACGACAGAAGGTTTATATGGACAGATGATGACATATATTTAGTTGATCCTAGCAATAAACTGAGTGAGTGTTTAGAACACTTTTATAGACAGTTTGAAGGAACTCAGACACTATTTATTATAGATGACTGTTCGGCAGAAAGAGACATAGTTAAAAAAAGAAACACTTTATCAAAACTGCTTTCAGTGGAAGACATGCTGGGATAAGTGTGTGGATTTTATGTCAAAAATATAACTCAGTTTTAAAAGACTTTAGAGAGCAATTAAAGACAGTGGTTTTATTCCACATGAAAGACAGAGACGCATTTGATGAATGTATGAAAGAAAATGATGTTATTGAAAACGATCAAGAAAAACGAAGGATTAAGCAAAAACTTAAGTCTCAAAAGTTTTCTAAATTAGTGTTAAAAACAGATAATCCTACACATTATGTATGTTTGTAAAGTGTTTACTATTAGAGAACTATAAAATAGGCATTCTGGGTAAGCCGGCGGAGCAACAGCGAAACCGGCTTTAGCCGGTTGGAGCTGGCGGAGGTGGGTGAGCCAGAATGCCTATTTTATAGTTCTCTCCTTCCTTATCCTCCCCACCACCCGTTTAACGCTCCACACGTCTGGCCGTCCTCTGTCCTGTCTCTTCTGCTGGACCTCCTCCCTCCCCCTCCCCTCCTCTCTCTCTCTTTCTCTCTCTCTCTCTCTCTCTCTCTTTCACTCTCACTCTCTCACTTTCTTTCTATATCTCTCTCCCTATCTCTCTCTCTCTCACTCTCTCACTTTCTCTCTATCTCTCGCTCTCTATCTCACTCTCTCTCACTCTCTCTATCTCACTCTCTCTCTTTCTCTCTCTCTCTCTCTCTATCTATATCTTTCACTCTCTCTCTCTCTCACTCTCTCACTTTCTTTCTATCTCTCTCTTTCATTCTCTCACTCTCTCACTTTCTATCTCTCTCTCTCTCTCTCTTTCTTTCTCACTTTCTCTCTCTCTATCTCACTCTCACTCTCTCTTTCTCTCTCACTCTCTCACTTTCTATCTCTCTATCTCTCTCTATCTCACTCTCTCTCTCTCTCTCTCTCTCTCTCTATATATATATATATATATATATATATATATATATATATATATATATTGCACACACAGAGTAAAAATTGAACACAGCACAACAAGTGGATTATTTTCCCAAATATATTTCGGCACAACTTTGCCTTCTTCAGTGGGATGACAGCATTCTGACCGAACAACAATCCAACAAGCGAAAACAAATTTGATTAAAACTCACGAAATGACCGTTAAAACTGGCTGGACAAGTGGCACCCTCACTCGTTTCTTCACTCAGTTATACACGTGAAACTCACCTCTAAAATACACACATTTGTACC
>JAMYXO010005891.1:12500-14639 GCA_033310375.1 Conus canariensis | reverse complement strand
CATGAAGTTGTACAATGAAGTTGTACAATCCTGGACCTGTGAAGTGCCTTCTCTCGTTGCTTCTGTGGAACCGTGTGGTTTGCTTTTTCGTGCGGCTACGAAATAGATCCACCGATGCATGTACATAGAATTCCATTTCTTTATTATTATCTGTGTTTTCGTGCTTTGTAAGATGGAGGGGTGACGGGTGGACACAGACGTTTGTGTCTGCCTGTTGTTGTTGTTGTTGTTGTTGCTGTTGTTGACTACGTTGTTACTTAGCACCTTTCTTGGCATATGTAAAAGACAGGAGACCCAGCATGTGCGTTGTTCCATGTGTGGATTTGATTTGATTTTTTTTCCTGATGTGGCGTGCGCGTGCTGATCGGGTGTATGTGGATGGATGACGGTGAATGATGCATGCTTTTCAACTCAATTGCCCTGTTGTCCTGTTTCCTTCAATGAAGACGTTTCTGATCTCTTGATGCTCTGGTTTTTTTTCCTTCCTGCGCAATGACATGAAGGATGTGTCTCCTCGTGTGTGTTTTACTCAAGTCTACGTAGGGTAGTCATGAATTGTCATCGTATGTTCCTCATTATTTTTAGTGTAGCCTCGTGTTCTTTTCGTCAGCATGGAGAGCTAGTTGGTTACTTCCCCCCTGCCAGCCCACCCCACCCCCTCTCTCTCTTATACCTCGTTCAACCCCGACCACTCCCCCCCCCCCCCCCCCTCCGTCTCCCCACACCCACCCCCCTTCTCCCAAGGATAAACGTGTTAATCTGCCTGTTTAATGGAGTGTACATTAGAGTGGTCATCGAAAAGATAATAAAACTTGTTGATTTTTTTTGGTTTTGTTCCCAGTGATTTACTATGCTGTTGTGAAATCTGGTGTGACTGACTCCGAATTTCGCCCAGCATTGCTGGCTTGTATGATTATTGTTCTTTAGTTTGTTGATATGAATGGGCGCGGGCGCTTGAGCATGAACATGCGCGTGAGAGTGTGTGCACGCCTGTGTATGGTGTGTGTGTGTGTGTGTGTGTGTGTGTGTGTGTGTGTGTGTGTGTGTGTGTGTGTGTGTGTGTACGCACGCGCGTCTGTGTACGTGCGTCAATCGTATTATGAATAGGCCTTGAATGTGCATTTCATTTCAAAACACGAAGATTAAAAATAGAAAAGAAAATATAGCCGGAACATATTCTTGCGACAGAAACAGTGGGGGAAAAAAAAGAAAGTTTGCGTGTCTGAAAACAGAAATTCTGTAGTTTGATTAATCAAAAGAAATTACTTAAGTTTACTTGAATGATATTAAGGCGTAGAGTGAATATGACAGTGATAAGTAAGTAGAGAGGAGGGTGGTGGGAGGGTGGTGGAGGGTTGGAGCCTTGTGTCAGAACTTTGGCCTTATTTACTTAAAATACTCGCATACAAGAAACATTGGGGGGGGGGGGGGGGGGGGGATGATTCACAACATTTTTTCAACGAAAGTGGGTCATCAGCGTTTTAGAAACAAAACTTTTTTTTTTCGAAATGAGGTAAGGCTGAAAAAGGCGATGTGTTCTAGTAACAATTGATAAAGGTATACTGATAGAACCGTGGGTTTTCCCCGATTGTGGCAAATGTCTCCAACTTTCTGAAGGCGGAAGAACAGAATGCAATGGAAACTGACACGTTCACAAGTTTTTTAACGATCCTTAGAACACGCCACTGGAGGTATAAAGCACGGTACAAGTTCACACCATTCACAAAAGTGCTTTCAAGATCTGGCGAACGACAGTGGTCGACATCTCTCTCTCTCTCTCTCTCTCTCTCTCTCTCTCTCTCTCTCTCTCTCTTGTGTGTGTGTGTGGGGGGGCAGATCTAGAGGGGGAGTGGAGGTGTGGAGACGCAGAGAGAGAGAGAGAGAGAGAGAGAGAGAGAGAGAGAGAGAGAGAAGACCATTTTGATTCTCGGCCCTTTCCGTTCACAAGCACAAAGTTCAATGTGGCGTACTGTCACTCGCACTTTACATTGCGTCATTTGGGGATGTTGGCATGCTGTCTTCTTTTATTCTGTTCATACAAGTTTCCTACTCCAAAAAGTGCCACATTAATGACAGTATTTCGGGGGCAGGCGCACGTGTAGAGAGTAAGAAAAACGCGCGCTTTTTTATGTTGTCTAC
>JAMYXO010005891.1:5000-7500 GCA_033310375.1 Conus canariensis | reverse complement strand
GTACACCCATCTCCTACACACCCCCCACGGCACTAACAGTTCACAGCTACCCGTACACCCATCTCCTACACACCCCCCACGGCACTAACAGTTCACAGCTACCCGTACACCCATCTCCTACACACCCCCACGGCACTAACAGTTCACAGCTACCCGTACACCCATCTCCTACACACCCCCACGGCACTAACAGTTCACAGCTACCCGTACACCCATCTCCTACACACCCCCACGGCACTAACAGTTCACAGCTACCCGTACACCCATCTCCTACACACCCCCACGGCACTAACAGTTCACAGCTACCCGTACACCCATCTCCTACACACCCCCACGGCACTAACAGTTCACAGCTACCCGTACACCCATCTCCTTCACACCCCCACGGCACTAACAGTTCACAGCTACCCGTACACCCATCTCCTTCACACCCCCACGGCACTAACAGTTCACAGCTACCCGTACACCCATCTCCTACACACCCCCACGGCACTAACAGTTCACAGCTACCCGTACACCCATCTCCTACACACCCCCACGGCACTAACAGTTCACAGCTACCCGTACACCCATCTCCTACACACCCCCACGGCACTAACAGTTCACAGCTACCCGTACACCCATCTCCTACACACCCCCACGGCACTAAAAGTTCACAGCTACCCGTACACCCATCTCCTTCACACCCCCACGGCACTAAAAGTTCACAGCTACCCGTACACCCATCTCCTACACACCCCCACGGCACTAAAAGTTCACAGCTACCCGTACACCCATCTCCTACACACCCCCACGGCACTAACAGTTCACAGCTACCCGTACACCCATCTCCTACACACCCCCACGGCACTAACAGTTCACAGCTACCCGTACACCCATCTCCTACACACCCCCACGGCACTAACAGTTCACAGCTACCCGTACACCCATCTCCTACACACCCCCACGGCACTAACAGTTCACAGCTACCCGTACACCCATCTCCTACACACCCCCACGGCACTAACAGTTCACAGCTACCCGTACACCCATCTCCTACACACCCCCACGGCACTAACAGTTCACAGCTACCCGTACACCCATCTCCTACACACCCCCACGGCACTAACAGTTCACAGCTACCCGTACACCCATCTCCTACACACCCCCACGGCACTAACAGTTTCACAGCTACCCGTACACCCATCTCCTACACACCCCCACGGCACTAACAGTTCACAGCTACCCGTACACCCATCTCCTACACACCCCCACGGCACTAACAGTTCACAGCTACCCGTACACCCATCTCCTACACACCCCCACGGCACTAACAGTTCACAGCTACCCGTACACCCATCTCCTACACCCCCCACGGCACTAACAGTTCACAGCTACCCGTACACAGAGCAGTCCGTCCGATCCTTGTCAAGAGTGCCTTCACCGGCACCAAACATTCATTTTGCTGAAGTTTTATGTTCCCTGAATGAACAGAAAATAAGAGTGGTGCAGAGACGCGATAAACACCGCAATATCTGTAAAACAAGCCAATGTGCCTCACACACACACACACACACACACACACACACACACACACACACACACGCACACACACACACACACACACTAGAGTCAGATAAGGCCCAGTTCAATTCATTCTGCATAAATGATGTTTTCATTTCCTATGTGACTAGATGTAAAAGAAAAGGTAATGGAAACAGAAAGAAAACACAAAGGACAACAAGAACAAACAGTAAAGTGACTCTGACAGTCTTTGGAATGCCGCAGAGACCATTCACTAATTACGCTGAAAACCCGACATTTAGAAAGCTGAGGAAATGTCGGACTCAGTCTTCAGAAGTTTGATGTCTCATTATTAAAAGATAGCACAAATGTACAGCTACAGGATACGGCAATAAAAGATATAAATGCACTTCTTATATAAGAGAAAACGCAGAGCAAACACTCATCGAGTTTTGTTTTGTTTTGTTTTGTTTGTTACATTGTAGTTATGGAAATAAGGTCTAACACAGTTATCTATATTATCAGTTAAACCAACAAAAGGTCAAAGTCTAGGGGAAATGACCGAACTCTTAGACAGTTAATCAGCTTTAAATCAAACCGAAAGAGGAGTTCGGAGAAAAAAAGGAGACCCAGCGGACAGAACACACACACACACACACACACACACACACACAAGAAGCGCGCGCGCACGCACACACAACACGCACACACAGACAACGCGCGCGCACACACACACACACAAGCAAATGATCGCACGAGCACACACACACACACACACACACACATACACACGCGCGCGCGCGCGCGCGCACTCACTCACTCTCTCTCTCACGCCCCCCCCCCCCCCCCACACACACACACAGCCCAACGCGCGTGGACACACAAACACACACGTACACAAACATACTCACAAGCGGAAGCGCACACACGCACGAAAATATACATATACGACCATGCCCGCGCCCACACAATGCATATATATCACACACATAGACAC